>QKQZ01015984.1:0-17189 GCA_003595255.1 Solenopsis fugax | reverse complement strand
CACCGCCGCGGGTGAGAGCGAGAGAGGGCGCGAAGGTGGCGCTGCCACGCGGTCGCAATTCGCACGCGTCTCTCCCCCACTTTAAATCCACCGAGCGTGTCAGCGTGGAGATGAGAGTGATAGGGGCACGGCGGCGCGTCGCGCTGATTGGCCGCGATCTCGTCTCGATCCGCGGAAGAGAGCTGTCCCTCTCTCGCCTGTCGTCTAGCGAGTGGCTACATCGGGACGAGGGGGGAAACAGGGGATGACGCGTCCTCGCGGGGCAGTTACTCCGTACCGATGCTCATGTTAATTTGCAAAAAAAAAATGATACGTATTACGTGTGTGTACCATTGATATTATTAATTCGCACGTATAAAATATTTTCTTCTTTCCTAAGGGTCCTTTTCTCGACATTGAGGCTAGAATTGATCTCGGCTAAACTTCGATTAACTTGTCAAGCGGTACTTGCAGTATTTTATTAACATGGATAGGGGATTGTTAATTCTTTGCCATTTGGAAAAAGAGATTAGATTAGATCACGATGGATATACACACTAAAAAAAGAGAATTTGGTAATAATAATCATTTCCTGTAATAATTTAATTAATGTAACCAAATATTTAGTAATTATATTAATAGTAATCCGAAACATAATAATAGTAATTAATCAGTTACTAAACGGTTATTAAATGTTAACTGAGTATTTAATTGAAACTATTTCACCAAAGCTTAATAACTATCTTCTAAGTTTGATTATAACCTCTTTTAGTCAGAAATTTCATCGCGAGCAATCTGTTGGTTTAATCGATTGCCGATTGAGTTAATCAGAATTTGGTCGAAGTCATTTTAAAGCGGTCCATATTAGACGCTCAATAATATAATTATACAATATTTTAGGCAATTTAAAATAAACTTAATATGGTCACAAATGATTAACAATGTTGTACAATATTCAAATATTGTGCAATAATACACAGTTGGAAATTCTGTATTAAATTTAACATATTGCCTGTTTCAAATGGTCCACTCAAATTTTTGTGTTATCTAACACAAGACAAATATGTTAGAAAATAACATAATATTATGTAAAAAATTAATCTAAAATTGTAACACTTGGACACAGTTAGAAAACAAATTGTGGAAACATTTCTTCACTAAAATCAACGTTTATAATATATTGACGCGTTGTACATTTTATTCACTTATCTTAAAATTTACGTTTCAAAAATACATTATTTTAATGTGATTTGTTAATTTACTAATAAATTGTATTATTTTAACATCAAGAAATGTTGAATATCAATTTAATGCAAAATATTCAAATAACACAATTATTATATTAAATTAACTTCTAACATGCTAAAAATTCAACGAATAGATTTTTAACAAGAACCGGTCTATCATTCTACTGTGTGTTGAACGACTAGGAGTCACTCTTAAGGGGGTTGATTTACGAATTGCAAGGCACGCTCCGGCTATTCGGGGCTGCCCTTATCGCGACGCGAGGTCGATGCTGCAGAAGCGAAGTAAACTACATATACACATCTTGACGACACGTGTAAAATCTACAAAACCGCGCAGGCACGCAGGACGCGGAGGGCGTATAGCGTCTCCCGGCGCGGAGGGAACGTTGATATGAAAAATGGTCGGCGGGCACTCCCGCGTGCCGCGCGGGGCCCCGTACGAGAGAGCCACGGCGAACATAATAAATAACAATACGGAGTCTGCCTACGGATACGGGGATCTGCATATAGGTCCCGGTCTTATACCTGAACTGCCGCGGCGCGTCATTAAAATTATTTATGAGGAAATAAGAATCCGAAGCGCGCGGGGCCCCGAGAGGGAGTCCGAGAGGGCTCCGAGGTTCGCGCGGATATCCCTCTCGCGCCCCACGAACGCGCTTATTCCCCGATCCTCTTTAACCGGCTAACGTCTGTGCGCGCGCGCGTCTGACGTTGGTAGATTAGTAGATTAAACTCGGACGTGTGTATTCTCTCTCTCTCTTTCTGCGGACGCGCGCGCGCGCGCGCGCGCTTGAACGAGCTATCG
Organism: Solenopsis fugax; assembly: GCA_003595255.1. Taxonomy (NCBI): domain Eukaryota; kingdom Metazoa; phylum Arthropoda; class Insecta; order Hymenoptera; family Formicidae; genus Solenopsis; species Solenopsis fugax. Next base: position 15,158 of record QKQZ01015984.1, on the reverse strand, counting down.
ATCGAACGCACCCTGTAAACGCACGTTCGTGACAACATCATCGGGCAATGTGCATTTGATTTCTTATTTACTCTGAAATTCGGAATATCAAAATAATTAAGATGAGATGTGTTAAAGCGTCTTTTGTTCAGGACGCCAAGGCGCAAACCTCCCGTTTCTACATTGCCATTATACATTTTCCAATATCTTGATGGCAAAAGTTCCGGTTTGTTTAGTAGAGGAAAAACGGCGTTCGTATACCTGAGGTGATGAAATATAATATCTTGTATAATTCGCGAATTCTAAGAGCAATCATTAAAATTACTTCGTTAGTCTATTTAGACATTGTAGAATGGTTACTGATCATTTATAGTGTTTACTATGTTATTATAAAAGCTGAATTTTAGTTTTGTAGGTATAAGTAGACATTTTTACAGGTGTATGCTCTCTACGTAATTTTGAGAAGTATGTTACATATTAATTTTTTAACTTCAGTTTAATTTGAAGGCCTTGAATGACAATTTCAAATAATCTTATTAAATTTAATGAGTGTCGTAATATGTGTATAAATTCGGCAAAGAAAGTCATGTTATATGTGGGCTATAGTTATGGAATATAATCGTCCGCCATGTTCATCTCTCTTGCGACTTTACAATCTCATTGTAGACGTTGCATAATGTTTATTAGAGATAGAAGCAAAGAAATTATTTTAAAAAGTTTTGAGTTTTACTTAAAATATTTTTAGCCGAAAAAGTTTAAAAAAGTTTTTTTTAAATAAAATATATTTTATTAAATATTCGTAAAACCTTATTTTGTGGCACTTATTTATGTGTAAAATCTACAAAAGATCATTAATTTATATTTTTTTTATAAATAAAAGTGCTTTTCATGACATTAATTGTTATAATAGTATTCCACAAACGCATCTTTTTTTTCTTTTCAGAAAATTGTAAATTACGTTTGCTCTATATATACCCGTTAATTTCTACGTACAGGGTGATTGGTAGAATATTCTAAGGCTAATAAACTGGCGTTAATTAAAATTGTGTTGCGTTAATATTTACTGAGTTATTGTCAAAATACGAAATGGTATTCCACAAACCTCGCATTTCCTCTACATTTGTCTGTAAGAAATTCGCATTATTCTCACCTGTTTGCTCCCTGCTCGCGCCTCCCCTATATACGCGCGCGCGTTACCAAATTAGCTACGCGCGTCTATTTATTTACATAATCGGCCCGCGGGGTATTTAGCGTATCGATCACGTAATTATCGAGGCGAGTCGCCGGAGTCCGGACCCGCAGACCGGAGGCACGGAGCTCATTTCGGACTGGTAAGCTCGGAGGTGCGAGAGGCGAAAGAGAGAGAGCGCGAGGATGAAGAGGTAACGCCGTAGGAGGTGAGAAATAAAAATAAGAAGCCCGGGGAATTCTCAGCTGGGGGTCATTCCTGACAGGGTCGATTTTCGTTCGGGGCTTCGACGTTCGACCACCTGGCCGCACATAGTTACACCTTGTAAACGGTCACTGTCTACCGCGGACCGAGCGATAAACGCGAGTGAGCCGCCTCGTGCTGGCTGGCTGGCTGGTTGGCGCGTACAACACGGAAAGATATTCAACTGAGATTAATCGCCGTAGATTTGTCACGGGCATCGTTGCGAGAACGGCCGCGTATCTCTCGCTCTTTCTCTCTTTTTTCTTCTCTCGTTCGGGAGGAACGGCGTTCCGGAGTGATCGCGTCGACAGCCGTCGGGTCGAGAAGACAATTTTCAACGATAATTAATCTTACTCCGTTGCAATCCCGTCTATTGATCCCGACACGGATCACGGCGGTTTAATGAGCTCGTATTTGGACAGTTAGCACGGAAAGCGTCTTCTAAAGTGGTACGCGAAGTCCGATGAACAACGGTCTGACATTGCGAAACGCGTGTGGCGGCTTTTTTGTCGAAATTAATTTACGCAAATATTTATAAAGATATATAGATAAATTAATATAGATAAATTAATTTATATATATACGAGGATGCGACGATTACGTGAAAGCCTCTCGACGCGTCAGATCTTTACTTGTCCCGTGATCAAGCGCAATTGGTACACAAAAAAATGTTAGTAACAAATTAAAACTAACATATTTTATTTAACAGTTATAACAATAATTATTGTTATATATAAGCAAGAATTTATATTTTATTGAAACTATGATTTTGCTTATTTGTATATAATTTACTCTTTTTTAATATACTTTATAAATCTGAATCAGTGGAATTTTACTGATTTGCAATGCTATACTTACAAATAGTTGTAAGTATAGCATTACAAATCAGTAAAATTCCACTGATTCAGATTTATAAAGTATATTAAAAAAGAGTAGTCATAGGACCATCAATGACTATTCACAATTTTTCAGTGATTCTGAATAAGAAGGAGGTACTCTTATTGATCGAATTAGTGTATTGTCATTGAGAAACAGTGCATATATCACTGAATGACAGAGTTATAAGTACATATATCACTGAAATCAGACTATTCACTGTCTTTCAGTGAATAATACACTGATTCCAATTTAGAGAGTAAATTTCAGCAAAATATATTTTTATTTCAATACTGTAATAGATATTACAAAGCACAACGTGATTATTTTGATAACAGTAGTATTAAAACATTCTGATTCTTCTCTCTAAATCGGAATCAATATATTATTCGCTGAAAGACAGTGAACAGTCTGATTTCAGTGGTATACTTATAATTGTATCAATCAGTGATATATGCACTGTCTTTCACTGATAATACATTGACTCCAATCAGTGAAATCAGTGATAATGTACTGATATCGATTAGTGAGAGTACCTCCTCTTAAGCGGAATCTGAAAGACATTGAATAATCACTGATTGATCACAGTTATAAGTATAGTACTGTAAATCAGTAAGATTACACTGATTCAAATTTAGAGAGTTGGTTCAAATTTGTTATTTTCAACATTTATACATGGAAAAAATGATTTTGTAAATATAGATTTGAAAATAACTTTTTAGATCATCAAGATAATTATGAGGGATGTTCAAGTACAATGAGCAATTCTGCAAGAAGCTTCGGCATTCTAGCAACCAGTTTGAGCATCCTACATAATTATTTTGATAGTCAAAAAATTTCAAATTTAAACACCTTCCTTTCCGTGTAGATGTATTTTTTATTATACACATAATAGATATTTTTTCAACTCATGAAAATTATTAATGAGAATATATTCTTGATGAAATCATACAAAATTCTTCATGTAAACATGTTATATGTACACATATATTTAACGCTATATAATTTCATTTTAATATTTAATATTTCGAAAATAGATATTCTTATTTCTGTATATTTTGTTGATTCTAAAGAAATACATGGAACAAATGGAATTTTGTTGCAGTATCTGAAAATTTAACTGGATATAGATCTGAAAATAATTTTCACCGATCGCTTAAATAACTGGCGTTAAGCTCGTAACATTTGATTAATATTTTGAAAATAATTTTGTTGGATCATGAAAGTAATGATGTACAATTAAAATTATGATGTTCAAGCATGGTGAGCAATGCTACAAAAAGTTTCAACATTTCAGCTTGATCGTCCCACATAATTGTGTTTCAGCTAAATTTTTAGACACTTCAGCAAAACCGTTCTTTCCGTAGTAGAATCCTCGCGAATCGTGAAGTACGCGCTCCTCATCGTCGCCGCTCATTGTTCGCCAGCAAATCGGCGGCGGCAATTTTGCGAACGAGACTCGCGCGAAGTGGTTAAACGGCCGCTCGGGCACTCGATGATCGAGCGGTCGCGTCGGGCCGGGCGACGAGTGATACGAAAAGAGCGATCTCCCCGCACGCGAAAACCGGCGCGCGGCGCAGCTCGGACCGGCTCGGAGTCGGAGGTTCGGAGTTGGCGCGCAGCGTAAAGACAGGCACCCGGGCGTTATTAATGCCCCCCTCGACACTCCGATACCATAGAGCTAACGATTATTTACTTCGAAATATTTATCCCGTATCTCCGTGCACGCCCCATTATCGCGGCCGCATGATAAACGGCCCCCGTGTGAAAAATCGATTTTATTGTCGGTGCGCGCACACGTGCATATGTATACGGCGCATTCTCTCGCGCGGGCATTCTCTCCCGCGCGCTCGTAACTCTCTCGCGGTTAACTCGCGAGAGTATGTAACGTTTCGACGCGAGCGTCCATCGACGGACCACGGATGATGGATACGCCTACTCTTGATATTTCGGTGATCAATAACGCGGCTCTCTCGCGGTGCCGTTCGCGCCCCGAAGGTGGGAACCATTATTCACCCGTGCAGTCGCCGGTGAATAAATAATTTACCTCGTCATACCAGCGGCCATCAGAGGACCGACTTCGCGGCGGCGGCGGCTACGGCGGAGGCGCTCACGCCGGTCGAGCCCTTTCCCGGGTCCTTTGTGTTACCGATAATAAAGGTATGCGCGCGATTCGGCCTCTTCTTGGGCCACATCGTCGGAAACGATACGGCGTGTGTAGAGACGCGGGCATCTCTCGGATCTTCTCCCAGCCGCTAGCCGTCGATGTGTGTTCGACGGCTCGATGCGCGTCGAGGAGGCCCGGGCAGAGCCGCGGACTTTGAATGGCATGGTCGATTTATCTCCTTTACGCGAGACCGGGCCATCAACGCGATCGGAATGGCTCGCGCGTGTGTGTTGTACCATGCCCGTCTGCCTGCCTACCTGCCCTACCTGCGTGTGTAAGTATCTACGTATATATGCGTGAATACGCTCGTCGTTTCGGTTACGCGCGCATGCCTACGGACGAAAGCTGACCGCGCGCTCGGTCACTATTTGGGAGCATGATCGGTAGTTTCGATTCAGTACGGCGGCACCCCCTCTTCCTCCCTCCCTCCACCTTCCTCTGATACGATTATTATCTCGGACGACGATAATTAGCGCCTACTTATCAATTGGCTCGTATATCCTCGCCGCTTTTGTGCACCCGACCGAGTAGCACCTCGTCTCGATTGGGCTTTCTCTTTCCGCGAGATATCGTTCTTACAAGAAATCACGCGCTGTTAGGTATGTACACCTTGCCGAGGGTGTATCAATTAATTCTTTTGTGCGCACTGACAAAAAAAGTCTGATAATAGCTGCCAAATATTAGATTTTGTTTAGCATATTGGTGTAATATATTTAATAAATATTACCAGACATAATAATTTCATTATGTTTGGCAATATTAACCCTAGGTTATCACTTCTATTTTAGGTCCTTCCCCGCCACACCAGGGTCTATGGAACCCTGTGACTTTGTCACGTTATATGAACAGATATTTTTTATGTAGTTCATAATATATGTTCAAAAATAAAAATAATTGTTAGCTATCGCCATATTAGCGCCATGTACACCATATTAATAATGTCGTGCGTTTGCTCTTTGTGTTAAAGATCCGAGTACAAATCTCACTGATCAAGAAATATCTGATTTTATTTGATCGCTATCTCTCGGAAGGCAATCGCAAACCACCAAGAGTATCTTGCCAAGAAAACCCCTCCAAATAGGCCGTTCGGAACTGACGTGTAAACTGTAGATCCCGTATATTTGTGTAATTTATAAAAAAGCGCTCACCACAGAAATACGTTGAAGGGTTACTAACAAGAGTTAAGGACTAGAAAGAGTAAGTCGCAGACAGATTGCAACACTTCTTATTTTTCGATAGATTTCAGAATGTAGCCTGCTCACCGAGCGATTGAGCATGATTGGTTCTTCCTTGTGGAACCAACCATATACGTTTAACCGCTCGACAAGATGGAATTTTGAAATCTATAGAAAAATAAAGTTTTACAATCTTTCTGCGATACACTGTACATTCGTAAAAAATAGACTCGATTCGCAAAGACGATGATCAAAGTGATTACTTAGCTCAATTATTTAGACCGCCATATAGTCCTGACTCACCTGACTGATCTAGCTTCAGGACGCGAAGCATTATTTCACAGAGGACGGGCGCATTCAGAGAGAGAGAGAGAGATCTATAAAACCTAAGCAACCATAAAATAGTCTCTGAGGTGGCCTTGTCTTGATCCTAGATTTACGCGTATTAAAAGAGAATTACAATATTAATAAGGCTTTTTTAATGGGCGAGCGCGGCCTTCATGTCGGAACCGTCAGAGCCTTCGGCTAGGATCCTCGTCTTCCTTTGAAACTCGTTACGATTTTGGGGGGGTTTTCTAATGCCGACCGGGGCAGCCGTAAATATCGAAAATATCGTTTATCGTTATTCACACGCATTATACTCGTCGACGATATATCATTCCGCTCGTGTCCACACTTGGGAAAATCATCCCGATGCCTTTCTTTTTTCTCATTCTCCCTCATTAACACAGTCAATATCGACTAGATGATCTATAATCGACAGCACTATATATTTCTTTTTTCATGTGACGAACGGAAATCGTTAGACGTTCTCCCAAAAGATAGCTACAGTGAAAAATTTGCACGTTTATCTCAACGAAAAAAAAATAGTTTAGCTAAAGTATCTAAAAATTTAGCTAGATCTCTATAAGCACTACAATTTTATTTAATATTAAATAATATTCCTGAAATATTATTTAATATTAATAAAAAGTGGTTAAATGTTTACACCTGAATATTATATGAATATAATATGAGAAATAAATAATAATATTTATTCCATTATTTTAATTATCGGGAATATTATAACTTTTAAATATAATAACTATAAAGTTCATGAATATTTTATGTATAATAATTCACATTAGTTTTTGACCACAGTAATATTTGTAGAACATTTTCATAATATTCCACGGATATTATATAAAAACGGACACATATAATATTAATGCAATATTCCCATAATATGAAAATAATACTGAAATATATTGAATAATATTCTCGCAACATTATTTAAAAAATTTTAATATTAATATTTGTAAAATATTCTAGGAATATTGTAGCTTATAGGGATACAGGTCCAAAAAAATTACATTCAAGGATATTTAAATTGGTTGCTAGAACGTGTAACTTTTTGCAGCATTGGTCATCATGCTTGAGCGTTCTACTTAATCATTTTGATGGTCCAACGAAATCTTTTTCAGATTTGTATCTAGCTAAAATTTTAGATACTTCAGCAAAATCGGATAATATAAAGCTTTGGACTTTCGTTTTTGTGTTGCAGTAAAATAGGGCATCTTGTAAGTCTTTCCTTCGCCGTAACCTCAAGTTTGAGATTTTTTTTACAAACGGAAGAGGCGACTATTAACCGGGGTGCAGACGCCGCCTCGCGACCTTTTAAATTTTAATCCGGCAATTAAAATATGTTAAGTAGCTACTTAATATCGTGTATGCACGTGTATGCGCATATAATATACTACGGGGCCGGGCTCGCAGTATTTCATATTTAACGCGAAACCGTAACTCGCCGCGGCTGCCGCTTCTCGCCGCTATCCTTTTACTCCCTTTTTGATTTATAGGTAATTTATTGTGGCTCTCTTTCCCTGTCTCTTTCTGTCCCTCCACTCTCTCTTTCTCTCTCCTCTCTCGTAGTCGCAGCGTTTCTTCGAATGCGTGGAACGCGTTACACGTGTGTATAGATCGAGCCATGATTTTGATTTTATTACCGCAGTTATATATATAATAGAAAGGAGATAGGTTCGAGAAGGATTCTTCGTGAACAGAATAGATCACTCTTTCGCGAATATTTTACGAGTTCAAGTAACGCGGCTTTCGCGCAAAGGGAGTTCGCGAGATTGAAATTAGAATCGATTACTCGACGGGACGATAAACAATGGTCTTGCTCTTTAATTTTTTTCTTCCCAAGAGACCGTGATTCCCGTCGCTATAAAATTCGGGACCATTATAAACTCCACGTGGACTCCGGGAATCGTGTTGATCAGGCGACGCCGTTCATGCCGCAATTATCATTAGCGATCATAAGGCAACTAACGTGCGCCCCTCGAGACTACGGTGTAATGGCAACTAACAACATGCTTGCTGAACTCGTTTTCATTCGGTTCCGAGTAACACGGCGGCGTGGTATGATCGGGAGCATTAATGCCACCCTCGACGAATGCGCTCGCGTCCTCACAAGGATATTTCGCGATGTGCGAGTCTTCTCGTCCCCTTGCAAAGCGGTAGGGGAAAACGGAGTAAGATGGCGGCCATAAAGTGGGTCAATTTTTGTTAATTTCTGCGAAAACATAAAAATATTGATTTATTTTTTTTTAGATTCTTCAAAGCTTTGGAAAACTATTAAATAAATTAAAATTTGAAAAAATTAGATTTTTTTTAACGGATGCGTCAATTTGGTCATTTTTGTTTCTAAGTGTGGGTATACTAAGAAAAAAAGTTGCTAACTTGATTAAATTTCTTCAGCTGTTTATGTATTTCAACTATTTAAGATAAATATATAAATAGTTGAATTACATTTTTTTTTACATATATTTTATAATGTAATACATTTATTTTATTTGAAAAATTAGAAAAATTTTTTATTATCCGCTTTTGTGCACTGAAAAAAAAGTTTGATTATAACTACCAAATGTATAGTGAAATAGTATCAATTAAATATTTTGTCAATATAACCAAAAATAATTTTATTTTACTAAATGTTTAGTAAGTATTATCAAATCTGGTATAAGTTACTAAACATTTAGAAAAGTAAAATTATTTTTGGTTACATTGACCAAATATTTAATTGATACTATTTCACTATACATTTGGTAGTTATAACCAGACTTTTTTTCAGTGTGGACAGATGGAAATCAAACTATAAGAAATTATTTATTATTATTTAAAGTCTGTAATAAAATGAACATTAGTTTATAATCTGTTATTAACTTAGAAAAATGAGCAATTCGTCATCTTCCCCTCCCTCTTTCCTCTTTATCCGAGTCGCATCGTTTTTATTGTATTGCAAACGGAAACGCACGTCTCTTGTATATCACAGAGAAATTCGACGCGCGCGTTCACCGGACGGCATTAATGCTCCCGTGCGTACATCCGCGCCACGCACCGGCAAGACGCCGGTCGTCCACGAAGCGGTTCCCGTCCCGTTATTAAGTGTGTATTTCAAGGGAAACGTTTACGAGCAAAAACCCACCGACGCCATTATAGATACTACCATTTTTATTGCGCCTGAAGATCGTTTGCATAGCTGATTACGAGAAATGGAGAGCGGGACGAGCGCGCGAAAAGGCTGAGCAGCGTTTCCTCTCTTTTTTTTTTCTTTTTCAATCGCGAGGGAAGAAAGCCGCGAGGGAGATCAGGGAAAATCTCGCGTGAGACGCATCAACGCGCAGTTGGCCTGTCCAAACGGAAAATTTCCCGAAACTCGTACGAGAAGAAGAGAGCTAGGACACAGGGAATAATCGAGGCCGTCCTTCTCCCTGATTCGCAGTCTCGAGCGGAGGGTACTTGGAAGCGAAATGGCAAAGGAGTCACAAACGGCAATCACGGAGCTAAGTGCTAACCCAATCAAGCAACCGCCCTCTCGCTGCTTCGGCTCCTCTCTCTGTCTCTCTTTCCTCCCCCCCTAGTTTCCGCGATGCCTACTTGAAGGAGCCTCATCTTTCATCCCTCAAATTATGCTTCCACCTTAACGCTCGTCGTCATGAGACGCAGTGATTTTTCCTCGAGGTATTTTCTTGAAACATTCGCAGCGGGAAACAGTTCGCCCCAATAAAAAGTGTTCCAATAAACTGATTACTATGTATTATATCTTAACTTACTTTTAATTTTTTTCTAATTCTAAGAATTAAAGAAAATAAAGAGTATTATTTAATCTGACATCAAACTGACGTCTAAATGACGTTAAAATGGCAGTCAAGGTTACCGTCATGCACTGAGAGAAATCGTTTGGTAGTATAGTGATCAAATGAATTTTATAGTGATAGATGGTTGATTTTACAAAACATTTCTCTCAGTATGATATAGGATGTTATGCAGCCATGGTGTGGTCATTTTGCCATCATTTTGATGACCCTTTTTGGCGTCACATCCCTGATCAATTTGACGTGCATTGATGACGGGTCATTTTGACTAGGTAGTTTTCACTGGAAGGATTTTAAAAATGAGAGGAGGCAGCGGGAGTTTCGCGCAACGTGATTCTTTTTTCGCAGATACATCGGCGAGGGAATATTAGGTAAACATATTTCTCTCTCTTCTTTGGACTCTCCTCTCTCATTGTCAAAAGAACATATATCGCGAGGCGAGGCAGAGAGACGATCGGTCCTTCGTTCTCCTCGCGCGTCCTTGCTCCACTCCTATATCATTCCTTCTCCCCTTTCATAGTTCATATATCAAACGCTTAGGCAAGGCGGCGACACATAAATACCGGTACGCGGTGTATAAAAGCCCGCACCTCGGCAGGACGTATCCCCGGCCAGTAGATAAAATATATTAACCCACCTCTCTCGGGAGAGACTGCGCGACTCTCGCCGCGTGGGTTTCACGATTTTCGGGGACACTTTAACCCTCCCCGCTCCCGTCGTTTCTCGCTTCCTCGCCTCGAGATGACTTACGACGAGCGGCGCGCTTTAAGTTCTCCATTCTCGCATACACCGTACACGTGCACACGTGTGTGGGTATGTGTGTGTGCGCGCCGCGTCGCGCGGGATTATAGTATATAAAACCGCGGAATTGTAACTATTCGAGGCTAGAAGGAAGGTCCAAAAAGGATTCAGTGAAGGATCGTGTCCCTCTCGTGTGCGCAGGACAAGGTTCCAGTCAAATTCGGACAATGTTTATAGACGAGGCTTTTCCACCCTGAGTCCACCCCTTATCCCTTATCACGACGGCGAAATTAGATCGTTTGTATCGTTTGCGACGGTACCAAACCCTGCCGCGTGCCATTCTAAGGACGACAATGAAGCTTGTGGATTCTCGCAAGGGAGAGAGAGAGAGAAAGAGAGAGCTCGGGGAGCCGGGAGGTCCCGGGGGATGATCGGATTATAGCGGAAACTCCAGGAACGAGGAACACGTTCCGCCGTCGAATAACTCTCGCATGTACGCGCGTGACACGAGTAGCGAAACGCCGACATAAGGCATTGTTAGCGTCTCCGACAAACCGAGAACAAGCTTCGGCCCCGGGGTCAAATGCTGTTAGTGCGAACTATCGAACTACCTCGATACCGTCGTCTTCTCCCGGTTAAGCGCATTACGTTACCCTATCTGGTTCTGTCGAACGATCATTATCGCCGCGAATGCGTGACAGGATCGATTCTAGGAAGGTTTGGTTTCTCCATTTCGTAAAAAAAATCTTTCTCCCTTTTTTCATTCGTTTTTCATCGCGCGATGCCTATTAGTATTACATCTGTCAAATCGAGATCAACATTCAGAATAACAATAAGTAAAGCTTTTTTTATTAATATAATTACTAATAGGATCACTGAACAATCATCAGTAGTAATAAATAACTATTTAAGAAAAAATGTTAAAATAATAAGACTTCAAAATAATAAATTGCAAATTAATTGATATTTATTAAATCTAATTTTCATACAGATTTGATTACAATATTATTTTTTATTTGAAAATGTTATTATATTAATCAAAAAAGGAAAATATGTACCTTTCTTTAATGAAGGTACCTACAATACAAATTTATTATAAATAAAATGAAAAAATAAATAACTTTTATATTAAATATTTGTCATCAAAGAATTTTAAAATGAATGATCGAAAAATCAAAATGTTTCTATCTGTTTGATATTTCTATATTGATTTTTATGCATAAATATAAAAGTCTTGTGAATCAATTCCATGGCCATGATATAAAACATTCTATAATTAAAATGGAATTGAGATTTAATTTAAAGAGAGTCAAAATGAATATATTTGAGAGTAAACTTACGATGTCGTAGTGAAATTATATCCATATAGTCAAGTAGTTGTTTAGACCTCTTATTCGGTTGTATCAAATTTAATTTAGAAATTTCTTCTTTTTCTAATTAAATTTATGAATCGTTAGAAAACTTATATAATGCAAATTTATCGATTGGTTCTAAATACTGAGCAGGACTAAGTGCAGCTGAAACATGTGATTGGGAACGAAATATTTATATAAAACATCTTTTTCGCTCGCTATTTTATCATTTGCCTCATTTATTGTTTAGCATATAACGAATATGTCTTTTACTTGTTATTCATTAATTTAATTTTACGCTAAGACGAATGGTGATCTCATGGAATCCAATTATTGTACTGAAAAAATTACTATATGTTCTCAATAACATAAGTCACTTTTTGCTGAGATTGTATCGATTAAATCAATCTTTTTAGGATCGTATATAAAAATTTTATTTATTTGCTGAATTATATTATTCATTGACTATTGATCTATAAGAGCGCTAAAGCCGATATTCATAGTTTATTCTTATTTCAAGATCATCTTAAGTAATATCTTAAAATACTGATACGGCTCTCTGACTAGTTGATGGCATCTTAAGATGATGCTTAAGACGATTGTAAATAGGACGGACTACGAATCCCGACCTAAAAAACAAATTCATTTGTTTTTTTGGTAGATCAAATCGCTGCTCCAAATGATAATGGTGGAAGGATAAGCGCTTATCGTCGTTGAATCAGAACCGAGAGACGAAGATAACGAGGCGATGAGGCAACTTCCCAAGGATCCCGCGAGAAGGTAACCGCGAGAAGGAGATCGCCAGATCGTCGGAGCGCGCGATGCCCGAAGCGGCAATTAAAACCGTTTGTCGTTTCATCGCCGAAGATAAATTCATAAGGGAGTCCGCGTAAAAAAGGAGAAATAAGAGAGAGGGGGAGGTGAGGGGAGGCTCTGAATGCACATCGGTGTGCGTGTGCGTGGCGTGCGCGCAGCGGCGCACCGAGTCGGCGATGATTTACAATAACCGTGTATGCCCGGTATATACGCTCTCTTAAGAATGACTATAAATATGCCGAGAGGGTGGTTTAATATGCGGTAGCCCTTTAATTTATAACAACTTATTAAATAAAGGCCCGCGGCCATTTGCGCGCGACCGGCGAAGGCGAAACGGCCGCCGGGCGCGTCGATCGGTCGCGATAAATAAGCAGGGCTTGAATCCCTAGTTCTCGTTTATCGAGCCATTTATCGACGAGACTCGATACGTCCGCTACTACTATCATTTTCGCCATCGTCGTCGTCATCGTCGAGGTGTTTGCACTCCTCGATATACCTAGCTGCGCTCCCGACGATCGTAATCTGCGCATTGACGTCGAAACGTGAGAACGCGGACGATATCTCATTCTATCGTACGTACGTACGTACGTACGTACGTACGTCGAGCACGGCTCGGTGCACAATCGCGCACTGCCTGCGGCTATAGAAAACTATTTAGCTTCCCCCGGGATTCTTCTCTATTCGAGACGCGTGGCCGCGTCGCTTAATAGGTGCATTCCGCTTCGCGGCACAGCGGAACGTGCGACCCGAATTATTTATTCTTCGTCCTCTAATCGTGGACGAGATGCCTCTGCTTTCGACAAATCACCATCGAGTTGATTGTGATCGGTGAGAATGATGAAGCGCAGAAAAAGAATTAGTATTAAAAATTAATCATTTTTTTAAATTTCAGTGTATTGACACAAAAATATATGTATACTCAAGTGTTTTTTTATTGTTATTTAACTTTACATTCAACTGCACACTTTGAAATTATGTAAATAAGTTAAACAATAACATGAGATTTTGTTAATGTAAACTTTTAAGTGTATTGATGTCACAGGTTTAATACGGCCTTTTTTCGAAATTTTCATCGAAGTAGTTACTCGATAAATTTATTGTAGTTCTATTGCAATCTATAATTCATGTAACATTACATGTATTATAAATTTTTAGCACTGCAATCTGTACGTAACGTTATGTGTATATACACTAAAAAAAGTCTGGTTATAACTACCAAATGTATAGTGAAATAGTATCAATTAAATATTTTGTCAATATAACCAGAAATAATTTTATTTTACTAAATGTTTAATAAGTATTATCAAATCTGATATAAGTTACTAAATATTTAAAAAAGTAAAATTATTTTTGGTTATATTGACAAAATATTTAATTGATACTATTTCACTATACATTTGGTAGTTATAACCAGTCTTTTTTTTCAGTGTACATACATTTGCATATATATTCTGCAATATTTTCTCATTTTTCAAATCTATTTTAGCGAAGAAAACACACTACCCAAGTTTCTCTTCGATCTATTTGCAGTGTCGTGTCACATTTTTAAAAATAACATTCAAAGTACTCTGAAAAAAAGACTGGTTATAACTACCAAATGTATAGTGAAATAGTATCAATTAAATATTTGATCAATGTAACCAAAAACAATTTTACCTTTTTAAATATTTAGTAACTTATACCAGATTTGATAATACTTACTAAACATTTAGTAAAATAAAATTATTTTTGGTTATATTGACAAAATATTTAATTGATACTATTTCACTATACATTTGGTATAACCAGACTTTTTTTCAGTGTAATAAATATTTTATAACTGTGAAACTAGAATCGTATTTGAACAATACATTGACAAATGCAATCGTCAAGTTTTCAATTAAAAGTATTGATTCTTAACAAAGTTACTCTACAAAATGAAAAATGAGAGCCATATTAATTTTTTCTCCTCTATTAATTTCTTCAATGTGTGGCGGAAAAATGTTCTCCAGGGAAAAGTATCAGTGAATGAGATCAGTAGAGCTAACTATGACGAATCCAAGGTTATACCCTGTATACACGGTCAGCGGGAGTACATATCCCGAGTGAGCTTGAGGAGAATTAGCCGACGCGCCGATTAATTTCGATACGTCGATGCCGCAGGCGCTCGGGGCGGGGTTGATCCCCCTCGACGCTTAATTGGCTCGGCTACGCTTGTTTCTCGCTCCCGTTGTGCGTGATCGAGGCGCCTCGTCAATGCAACAAGCATTCCTTTACGAGTCCGAGCGAGATTGCAACCGCAACGGAGAGATCTCGGAGAGGAGACGCGCGACGGATCGCGTGGCGCGAATCGCAAGAACAGACGGTCGCAAGCATGGATCGCGCGATCGAGATCCCTGATACGAGGTATCATCCCCGCAAACAAGGGTTAAAAAAGTGACGCGTCGCTCTCGGCTTCGCGACCGCGCGTATCTACGAAGATACGTATCTCGTGCGCACGTGCAA
>QKQZ01015980.1:0-46755 GCA_003595255.1 Solenopsis fugax | reverse complement strand
AGTAAAATTTATAAAAAGCACTAAGATCTAGCTTGACCGTACAAGGCGTTCTCATTTCAATTTCTAATTTAACTGTTTAAACTTTTATTATATAATATTTGTTCCATTTCTTAAAAAAGTTCAGATGTAATAGAGTTAAGAAAATAATAATTATTAAACTTGATCACAAAAAGACAGTACATAACATCAAAAATTAAAATAATTACTAAAGAATATTGATTCCGCCATTTTTGCTAAAAAAAAGTCAATTTCAAATTAGTCAAAGAATCTGTCATTACAATTAAGATTGCAAGTAAAACGCTATATAATTATAATCTAATTCTAATTGAAATTAATATAAGCAAAGAATAAAGAAACGTTCGTTATATGTTTTCCGATAAAATTTTTTTGGTAAAATATACGATTGAGGATTTATAAGTTGTGTCACCAAGAAATTCTGTTTGCATCATTTCTCGCGAAACTGAGTAAACGCAATACGCGATATCGACGAAACCAAGCGGAAAATTTGCACGACGGTTATAGCGTGGGAGGAACATTGACAAAACAAAATGTTATCTCAAGCCGGTAATTTGATATCCCGAGGGCCGTCAAGATCGTAAACACGTAACCTCAATGATGAGGAAACTTATCATCCTGAAATGATTGGGGGTTTCCTCGCTGACACCAATATGATTGGCCCAGATGATAAGCGCAGTTGACAAATACATCATTCCTATATTTTTCAGATATATCAATAGCTGCCGATTTAATTCTTTTTCAAACGGGGTAATAAAGTTACTTAAAAACGATTTTTCTATTGTGTATTCTAATTTTTAAATAAATAATTTTTATTATTAAAAAATTGATGTGGAATAATTTTTTTACTATCTTTGGTAAAAGAATTCAAAAATATTCTTAAAATAATTAACTTCTATTTCGAAAATAAAAAAGCATGTTTTTAGTAGCAGATTATTTTTCCCCTAATCTTAATAATGACCAATTTAAATGCACCGTGATGAAAAAAATCGATTCTCTTTCTGTCCTATGTATCTTGCAACACTTTCCCCGATACACCTTTCTTACCATCTACCTGTTTCCGATTAGACGTGAACAGGAAAACGAGAGAACCTCGTGTTTCCATTTGCCGAGAACGCCTGCGCGCTACTTGTATTGATCAAACTACGAGAACATTCAGTTCGGTTCGACCCATCGAACCAGACAGATCTTTTCCAAAATACGATTACGATACATTTGTATCGATATTGACCTCTGATCGAATGTCTTTTATCAGATCAGTTTGTCGATCTTATGATTAGGGTATTCCTGTATCCAGTATCTTTATTTTCTTTTCTTCGTTTTTATAGAAATAGTTTTGCTTACTTTCTACAATAAAGAAAAGAATTTTGGATAGAAATTTGAGGAATATATATTGTAATAATAAGAAAAATATAAGTTACAGAGAGCAAAATTGAGAAAAACTGAGCAATTTATAATCATTAACAATATATCATTAACATTTTGTTAATGATAAACTAATTGTATGAATAAAAAATATTATTAAAAAATATTATTAAATATTATAAAAACTATTTAAAAAGACAATGAGTAAAACAAACCGATTATTTTCCTTCAAAATGAAAAGTAAAAATGGTATCGCGTGCATTTTTTGTAGCTTTAAGTTTTAAGCTGCTGATTCTAATTCTGATCTTCAAAAAATTTTAATTTGTTGGGAGTGTATTAAAATCAATATATAAAGCAATTAAATATCTAGTGCTGCAAAATTAAGTTTTACGAACATATTAATTTGTGTTTTTCTACTAGTAAAACAATGTTCTCATCTTTAATAGTTTAGGTTCTTTGCTTGATAAAAAGAAATTAAAAAATTATTAATATTTAAAAATAAAACATTATCGAATATGCGAACTACTTTAAATCTTGATTACGACACTTGATAATAATGTTGTTTATTATGTCTTTAAAAAACTTCTTCCTAGAATATTTTGTCTACTCTATAATAATATTTTACTACTGAAAATTGAAATATGCGCGCAAAAAATATTTTTAAGTAGGAGAGAAGAGGGTATTATGGCTACTGTGGAAATTATGGCTACTTTCATTGGAGACAATAGAGGTAGCCATAATGTCCACAATAGCCATAATACCCTCTTTTCCTCTACCAAACTCTGCTTTGACTGTATAAAACTTTCTTCACTTATTAATTTGTGTTGTTCACATATCGATCGATTTTTACTTAATATTGTTTATTTTACATTTTCATTAACATACTGTTCTCGCCAACAGTTTCTTACTTAATAACCCTATGCTGATTTAATATTTTATTTTTTACATTTTTAATATTTTTCTGATAAATTAACATTTTTTTTTATTTATCAAAATCTGATTCAACAGTTCAAAACTACAAAAAAACGTAACATTTTTATTTACCATTTCAAGGAGAAGACAAAAATCGGTCCATTTTACCTACAGTTAAATTTACCTACAGTTATATTGTTAAATTAATTAATTATTGGTAAAAGCTAACCAATCAAATATTACGTTTAGTCAGTCGCCTGTCACTAATACTTTCTTACGAGCAGACTCACGAACATGCGACCACTTGCAATTTACATTTTGCATTACATCTTAATTAAACTAGCAATATAGATTGCAAAAAATTATTTTTATTGAATTTTTTGCAAAAACGTACATTCTTATTTATTTATACGTTCTTATTTGCTTGTCGTATATTTATTATAATTAAAATTTAACAAAATATGGTTGCCTAATTTTTAATTTAATTGATTGAATATAATACATCACGTGCATTCACAGTATTACAATGTCCAAAACATTCAGTCAGCATTTAAGCTCTAAATGCAAATGTGTATTGCGTGCTCGATTTTATCTGAATAAGAATTTTTTTTATCTTTTTCTAAACTGCTGAGATTCTACGACACTAAAATATTAACATTAGCAGATATAATTGCTTTCTGCGCTCACCTATTTTTATATGCAATAATATCTCAAAAAGTTCTTTTGTATATGTACCATGAAAATAGTGGAAGACAAATAATATAATTATTTAATACTTTTTTAATTATAACACAGTAATATCTTTTTGTATAAATTATCAACAAACACACACACACACACACAGAGAAAACTAAAGAAAAAATTAAGAAAAATTAGAACTATTATTGAGATATTTTGATGTTATAAGAAGATTTAATTGCAAAAAGGAATAGACGAAGAATGCTGTTAGGTAAAGAAGAGATAAAACAAAAATTTATGCTGACTTCTAAATGCGAAGAAACCGTCTCAAAAGAATTTTAATTAGTTCCCGTTCATTAGAAATTTCCCGGGATCGCTCGTGGCTACTCATGATTGCTATTGCGACAACGTAACTCAATCCTGATTACTGGGAAAACGCAGTCGTCGTGAACGACGTCGTCGACGTCCACGGAATCCGCATCGAACGACTCTCGAATGCGAAATACCATTACGCACACATCGATAGAGCGATCATCCCTTATGACGGAGAGATATTCGAATAGGGTGATTTCAGGAGTACATATACGTTAGAGATAACCTGTCGGCATTTATCCATGCAGCGAATTTCAAGAAGTAATTTATGAACCAATTTTTATTCTCTCGAATTTCTTATCTTGTATTAGACTTCTTATAAATATTCAAATACGTGATTTTTGAAAAAAGCTCAAACTATTATATATTTTACATAATTTGTAAGCTCAAGCAAGATCACACAAGTTTGATTTTATAATTCATTTCATTTGATTTTATAATTAATTTACATTGGGCTTTATGATCAAAACTGTTCAAATATAGGATGTTAGAAAAAATTCGAAACTATTACATATTTCATACAATTTGTAAGCTCAAGCAAGATCATATATTCTAAGTCTGTTATTTGACTTTATAATGAAATTGGCTTGCATTAAGCTTTGCAATGAAAACTATTCAAATACGGGAAAAATTCCAGGCTGTTACACATAATTTACAAAATCAAACAAGGTCACATTCTAAATTTGTCATTTTGGAACAATACTTAAAATCCTGTGAAAAAAAATCGTTAACATAATTTCTGTAACGTACAGCGTTATCTGGCAAAATTTATTGTAACAAAGATTACATGTGATAAAAAAGAAAATGATAGAGACAAATCTAAAATTTAATTTAACTGTATTTTTTTTTTTTTTTTAAAAAAAACACGTTTTTTATTTCTATAATAAAAATTTCGTTATCAAACGTGATTTATCCGATTATACTTGTGTTCTAAAATTAATCGCAAATCTCCTGCGCGTTCTACTTGGAAATTACCTCTCTCTAATATCCGCGTGGGGAATTATTAATGAGAGGTGAACTTATATATGAAGAATACACAAGGACGCGCGATAATATCAGTGATAAATCTAGTGCAAGGACATCATTTAAATCACATTTAATTTTCTCGCAGTCTCTAAAACCGCGTTCAAAAGACGGCCCATCAACACGCTTATTAATAGTTGTTCATTGTGTAATTAAATACAAATTTACTCTCCCAGATAATTCACGTCTTCCTAATATGGATCAAATAACCTGTACATCCCAAATACCATTACGCAAATACATCGCTGTTATATCGCACCTGAACACAGTTTATTATCTTTAGGGGATTATAAGCGTACCCTGCATGTTTGAAATCACATACAAATATTTTTCAACAGAGATTTCACTCTTCTCCTATTTTCTTTATTTTTAATATAAACGGTATCAAGCATACTTCTTACCCCTTATTATGTTAAGTGTGAAAAGCTCAAAACGTCAGAGAAAAAGATCTCTTTAGCACTTTCATTAAATTTTAATGGCTTCGAAGCCTCGTGAAATGCCATAACGTTGCTAATCTGAAACAAGTAGTTGCAAGAGAAATTCGCAAGTACTTGTTCCAAACTATTAAATTTTCAGATTTTTTCACGACTGTCAAACAACTTCAATATAACTTAGAAACCTATTTGAGTAAGAAATTATTCGCATCAACGTTTCAAGAAATGATTTTCAAATTTCAAAAGCAATATGTCGTTGGTAGAATTATTGAATAAGCTACTTAAACAGAATTCTTCGAATTTTATAGAAGACCCACATTGAAGAATAGAACATGTATATTTTCTTACCAATTGCCATATTATTCAAACTTCCAACATATTTTGTTAAAAATAGTATTATATAATGCTACACGGAGAAAACAATTTTGCTAAAATACAAATTTGAAAATAATTATGTTGAACCATTTAGAAAATTGTATTGAATGTTTAACTTGATTGTTGAAATATCAAAGCTGTTTGCAGCAACGTTATCATGCTTGGACGATCTACATAACTATTTTGATGGCTCAACATAAAATTACTTTTTGATCTGTATCTAACTAAATTTTTAGATGCTGCAGTAAAATTGTTCTTTCCGTGTGCTAATACGCATATTTAAAATATACTGAAACAAGGATGAGAGAGAAAGAGAGAAAGGAAGAAAGAGAGTAAAGGAAAGAGAAAATCGACCCGTGTCGAAATGAATGTTCTCCCGCAGCTTCATTAACAGTTTCCACAAGATGACCCCGTGGGTTCTCGTAACGCCACGTAAACAGTATTCAATGCGAGTACCTACCTGGAAATTGTATTTGTCGTCGAGGGAAATTGCTGGCACCTCGAGTATCCGAAATTCGCCAACGAGCACGAGATTGAAATTCTCACTCCGGCCGCCACACCGCTCCTCGTCGCCGTCGTCATAGTCATCGTCCTTCGAACCGCAGCACCGGCCGCAGTGTTATAATTATCCGATTCGATCGATGCGAGGACGAGAGACGCAAGGGAATAAACGGCAGAGACCTGGGTCGAGAGGGATAATTACGAGTTAATCGGGGAAAATTTGTTCGGCAATGATAATATGCGCGGCAAATGGAAATTCGAATAAACGGCCGGCTTTGTACAGGAGCGACAGTCGCTTTATTTGCACCAGAACGACACGACAAATGGTCCGAAAAATTGATAAACCGCCAGGCGAAGGGCTGCATGAATACAAAGCAACCTGAAAAAATGTTGTAACTGGTACATTCAGCTTTTAACTATCGAATATTTTGCATGCAATCCTTTTAGCACACTTGTGCTTTAATCATTTATTCGTTTAAATCTTTTGTTTTCACTGTTGCTTAAACGTATATTGTCAAAATTTATATCTGTTTGTTGAACTTTCACATTTATTTTTGTCTTTTTACATACATTTCACCTATAAATTCAAAAAATTTGAAGAGTTTGGGAATTAAAATTTTATCAAGAGAAAAGAACTTTACTTAATAGAATTAAAATAATTTTAAATCTTAAATATAAAAGCTCTTTAATATATGTTACGATTCTAAACAGATTTATAATACAGCTGTTTCATTTTTTTTTAACAAAAACAAGAGCTATGATTAAACAATAAATCACGAAAAATATAGATTATATGATACTAAAAACTATTTTTATGAAACGAAAAGAATTTTCGGACATGTAACGAAATTTTTCATTCACATAGCTTTGAACAATAAATTCGAACGCATAAAACCGACCAACGGAATTACGGATGTCGAAGAAATGCGATTGATTACAATCACTATGTTAACTGGCACGTGCTACTTCTCGTGCTCGACACTTTATTCGTCACTCAGAGTATTTATTTGATTTACTTTCATCATGCAACAAATCCAATACACGAAACGACAATTCGCTGACAGGAACGAAGATATTTAATCGGCGAGATATCAAAGTTTTTAATTGACTGTGGTGGTTTGTTTTGTGGATGGTTTGTTTTGGACTCGTACAATATTTTTTTCATTTTAATTCCTATTGGTGCGCACTTTTAGATGAAGGTCAAATTACAGATCGATTTTTCACCCTGAACAAAAACATTACCTTATATAAAGCTTAATGTATTTTGCGATTCGCACAAATCGCCCACTTTTCACTTAAAAATACTCGTTTCCGTCTAAAGCTAAGTTTAAACCTGACATTTATCGCATGACATTTCTCATTAATGTTCTTTCATTCTAACATAATGTCCAACAGAAATTCTTTTGTTTGCATTTATATTATATTTATAATGTTGTCTCTGAGACAAATCTATCTGATATATAATAAATATACGTAGTATTAACCCTTAAGATCCAATAATGGGTATTCCGTGTCCAACGAATTTTATCCATGAAAATTTCTCGAAATTTTAAAGGTAATTAAATTACATTATATTTTTTCTCCAAAAAGAAATACAGAGATTTGTTCTACAAACTTAAAAGAGTATGTTCATAAACTTTTAGAGATTTTTAAATCACTTTAAATAGAAAAAATGATCGCACGCGAGATACCCATGATTGGGTAAATATGATACCCTTCTCACATTGTATCGTAAAGGTTAAATCTAATGCAAAATATAATACAACAATAACCAATAATAATAATAATAATAATTCATATACTGTATTATTTGATGTAAAAATGTATAATGTGTCTTAATAATATTATTATATAACATATTTCGATATTGTTATACAAAATTATAACATTAATAAATATATCATTATATTGTATATATCATAACAGCATTTAAAAAAATAATAGAATTTGTAAGTACCCTAATTTATTCCAAACATTTTATTTAAGGATGTTTTGGCTATACGAGCTAAAAGTTATCGAAATTTAAAAACTGAAAGCTTTTGAAGTTTATTCTTTTCTTTCCTAAAAACAAAAAAAATGTTGGTCGCGAATGTCTGAATTTTTCTCTGAAACTATTATAGCTGCGAAGAAGAAAGAAGAAAACAGTGAAAAATTTGATTTAATAATGATATTTGCAGCGTAAATTATTATATTTTGCTGCAGTTTTAAATAAATAACTTTTAAGCGAGTAAGTAGATCTAAATCAATTTTTGCACGAATAATTACTAGAGTTTTATTAGTATATGTAAAAATTAATTGGTATTAATTGACTAATGCTACTTCTACATCAAATTTGCAAATAAGTACTGCAAAACGCGATTTTACGTTAGAATCAAGAATAAACAAAAAATTAAATAACTTTTAAAAATTAAAAAATTTTAAACCATTAGGTGAATTGTACTCAAATTTTACACAGATACTCAAACACAATAATAGAACTATCTGTAAAATTTTTATATTTTTGGTAATGTTTTGAGATATAACTCATACATCCTTAATTTTAATATTTTATCACAAATATGTTATAAGCAATATTGATTGTATAATCTATTCGAACAATACGCATAAAATAATGCGAAATTTCTAAAATATTAATTTTAATGTTAATATCACACATGCCAATAATAAAAGTAATAAAAAATATCATTAATAAATTGCCTTATTTAAGACATCCATTAAACGATTATAAATTACAAATACAAATTATATTTAACATTTTTACATTTTATATTGATCACATTATATTTTTGAATAAATCCGTAGAGTAGCAATTATGCAAGATTTAGGCAAATTATATAATGTACGTTGTTATAACATTATACATAATGCAATAATTATGCACAATTTATATAATTAATTTAAATCCTGCATATTTGTTATGATGTATGCCTCGATACTCATATGACATAATAAAACATAAATTCACGTAATGCACGTAATAATATGTCAATTATCAATTAATGTTGACTGAATCGACTTTCTATGTGTATTTAACTTGGAGAAACCAAGGAAACACTTAAGACAAATGCGCTTTGTTAAATAAATATCTTATTTTGAAGAAAGAGGCACACGTATATTTACACAATGTACATCATTACTCATTACGTTTCATCCTGTAGCACTTTTTAGACTGCTTGCTCAAGCGCCAAACTTTCTTTAAGTTGGATTAGTGTCTGAGAGAATGCATTTAGTTCGGATTAACCGATTATCATTTAAGTACACATTAATAAATGCTTTCATGGATAAACCTTTCAACAAAAATAATTTAATGCAAAAATGCAGGATTGTCGACTGTTATTATTTATTATTTTTATAATCCTATAAAGCTACAATATTTGATTCTGAATCTAGCTCTCTTCGTAAATGTTTTCTTTTTTATATAAATAATTTAGATAAAATAAATTAAAATATAATTTTCTAAAAAATATGTAATATTTTTTTAGTAAGAGAAAGAATATTAATTTGCATTTTATAAAATTAATATATTACAACTACGCAATTTAATAAGGAAATCGTTATTATACGAAAAAATAATTATCTTATGCTGATTTTGGATACATTAAAACTCTCTCTACGGTAATCTTTTTAATTCTAAAACTCTGCCTAAGCATCGTCCATCAAGATACTCCGGCACATATTTTCGCGAGAATGAACAGACACTTTTAGAGCCCATACAATATTTATAGATTGCACGCGAAAAAGAGAGATACCTGACCAATAATCGATACTTCCTGCAAGACTAACGTTATGGACAAAATTTCGCAATAAAGAGAAATGCCTTCAACGAAATTTTCTAATGGAAGATTTCTCTTGGTCGTTTTAACCTTACCATCTAACCAATATATTTAAAATAAACATCTTTTTAATATCTAAAGTTCAAAAGCACATTTTAAGAACATAGTACATATCTATTTAAAAATTGTGATAATCGTAGCATAATAGTTACACATCTACTTTCTGTGCCAAAGATCTAAATTCAAATCAACTTACAGAATAATATCAGATTTTTAATTCATCTTCTCGGAAGACAAGGATAAACCATTGAGAGTACATTTGCGAAAACAGTCATGGAATATTCATAAACATGCCAAATGGAGATTACGATTTTCAGTTTCAACTTGAAAGAGAAATTCAGTATATAATATTTATTAATAATATTAAGCAATATTATTATATGTATTAATCACAATAATATTATAAATATTTTATTTTATTCTTTTTACGAGATTGCTTAATTGTTTAGAATCTATACTTTTAATATTTTTATATATTTTAATTTACATACTTTTTTGTATTAATTTTTGTTATAGCTGTTTTTTTAAAGACTAAAAATAAGAAAAATGAGAAAGAACTGTGAAAGAGAGAGTGAGAGAAGTTTTAATCAAAATGCATATTCTCTATTTACTTTTAATTTTAGCGAATTCCCCCTTTCTTATTATTTTAATCAATTTTTTCATTATTATTTTATATTTGTAGAATATATATCCGTTTATTCCTCGCTGAAATATCTCAAAAAAACTATTCTATAAGAAACGAGTCTTCCTTGTTCCCTTTAAAATCTTTAAAGTGTATAAAAAGAATATATATATGTAAAACACATTTCTGAAGCACTCTTTATCTATACATAAGCGATAATATTATCTTCCATAAGAAAAATAATTTTGTTCATAGAATTTTACATATTTAGATCACCATCAGAAGCTTCAAAGAGAATAATAACAGCGAAGGTAAACAATGTCGTATTATTTGCATTTTCAACAACATGATGAGGCGTTGTCGAAAAGAAACTCGACCTCGATTTTTACTTACGTCTCGTTGATGACGCGCATTCTTTCTTTCTTATTTCTTTTTTTTGTTCCTTCTTCCCTTTTCTCTCTGTCTCTCTCACTCTCTCTTTCTCTCTCTTTCGCTGATGGATGAAAACTCAGCAACAGATTGCTCCCCTGTGCAATGCAGCTTCGCTACATTCAACGAACTGGGCGTTCGCTTCCATGTAAGTGTGACAGTTCATTCAAACAGGCAATCGAGTTTGCATCCACCACCTTCCGGCGCTTCGTTCGTTAACGCGCAATCTCCTCCTCGACAGGAGAACTATCGTGCAAGGAGAATCGGCTCTTCCTTCCCCCGATTGGCGGAACGATTCCTTCTTGCTACAATTAATTTGATGTTGCGTGTTGCAACCGTTACAATCTTTTTTCGACATTCTCGTTAGACTTAAAAATTTATATATTACTTGTAGAAGACGTTTCAAAGAGAATGATAAAAACGTTATATTACCGAAAAAAACGGCCCTATATTTTTAAAGCGACATCTCTTGTCTCTCAAATACGCGAAATTTATAAATTGAAGTTATTGAAGTTTAAATTTAATAGTATAAACATTCAAATTTAAAGAATTTTAATCTATTACTAAAAGTGAGGTTTATAACTAATTTTGTGAAAATAAATTTCTTTTTACCGCTTTAATAAATATATAGGTCATACTATAAATTACTGTAAATGGACATATGTATACATATGTACGTAAGTATGTATATTGTATGGTTAACTCTTTTTTATTACAAAAAAGTAATTTCATTATCTCTCAATTTTTAAATTTTAATCCCAAATGACTAATTATATCTTATGGATTATCTACATTTATATATTTTAATTATATGAAAATTATTTATTCTGCTGATTATAAGATGGAAAAACTACTTTGAAGTAATATCATTACCTCTCTCCATAATGGAAAGCTTAAAGGGAAACGTTCGCTACAGTTTCTGTCGGATTTCAATTAGTCTCAAATATGTTGTAATTCAAGAAACATGCGGGATAGTTAAATAACGCATCACCAATTTTAATTTTAATCTTTTTGTTTATAATAACGATTTGATAATAAAGTTATAATTTTTCATATGGTAATGGTAACAAGTTATTTGTCAAAAGTGTTTATTCCAATTCTGTCCTTTCCATTCTTGTTAAAAATTGTATATAACGTCATTACCATATCGTTATTATAAAAAAGTAACAGTGACGATAACAGCGTCACTCGTAAATCATTATTTCCCTGGAAACATATATTTCTTTTATACGCGTTTTATTGCAGATTTGGGGATTATCTTCAAAAGTAACCCAACATATATTTCTGATTTTATTTATTATAATATATTTGGATTTAACCGGCTATTATCAAGTAAAATGTTTAAAATATAATATAAACAAAAATATATGAAATATAAATAGTTTGAAATAAAAGTTTCAATATTAGAATAATTCATAGTTACACATTCAAATCCTCCATAAAGAAAAATTGAAATTGTTCAATATTTTACATTTGTCATATTCTATAAAAATATGGAGTAGCATTAATATTATTATAAAAGAGTTTCAGTGAGAAATGTATCTTTTCTGTTTAAAGTTTTATATATATTTTTTCGTATTTGCATTCGTGCTGTATCATTTAGAATCATACGTATCAAAAGTTAATTTGAATTTAAATAATACATATATTCTAAACATTGTATGTGTGCGACCTATATTAAAGGAAAACAAATCTGGCAACATTTTCTTAATGAAAAATGAAAATCAAATTGCGTCAAACAGTATTTTATAGCTCATCTTAAAAATTTAATATCGGACACCATTAGAGAAATAACTTAAAAATAAAACTGTTTACCGCATGCTGTTGACTGCGTTTTATAAATTCAGCCGTGATTTATGTTTCGAAATATTTACATGATTGTGCATTACGCGTAAGCTTTTTTTATTCTTGTTTACCTAACTTGAATAAAAAGAAAAGAGAAAAAGGAGCATAGCCCAAAGATTTCAAAAAATAAACGAGAACGAAATGAGAAATATGGAGATCAAGGATCGTCATAATCAGGCTCATTCTCGTACGATCTCAATCTTTTATTTCTTCTTTTTTTACTTAGACATACGTATATACATGTACAATAATTTCATGTCGTCACAGTCTTATACGCTACCTAACACCGTTCTGTTACTACTCGTTGAATCCTTTTCAATAAATTCAGAGTCTCGAATTGGGAACCACACGTTTTCACGATGCGCGTTGCAATTTCTGGTCGGACTATTTCTCAAAAATGTCAAACCGCATGCAATGCACTTGAGAAAAACTCGTTCCTGCATTCAATATCAATAAATATAAGTGTTAAGTACGCATTTCAAATAATATAAAGAATTTATATATCTCTATATTCGATTGGTCAAGATTGGTCTTCTAATTGAATAAAAAAAAATATTTTAACAAATCTTATAATGACAATAGATAGTAAAGATGTGTTTTAGTTTATATTGTAGTTATAATTTGAAAAATGATCCGATCACATCGTCAACTATATTATTTCCCTACTGGTTCCTATGTTTTCTAATATTTTACAAACAAAATTTGAAATGCCAACATTAAACTCTAAACTTCGGTGATACTTGTAGAAACTTTACTTCAAAGAAAGAAGTTTGGCGGAGCTTATGAGAAGCTTATTTGATTAAAAATAGCTAAGAGAAAATTTAATCAAACTTTGCGAATTCGAATTCCATGAAATACCGAACTTTCTGAAAAAGAACAGAGATTTGTATTGGATTAAAAGGAATATAGGACAGTTATTTTTCAATTACGAAAGTTATAATATAAACAAAGGTTTCTAACAGCTAATAAATTTCGATGAAATTCGAATTCTTTAAAATTTGATGGAACGCAAGAAATTAAATTCTATCAAATTTATTCGCTCGAGACTCGCTTCCTTTCGCAGCGAGTCATAATACTGCCTTTAGTCTACGAAATAGAGCCTCTATATCACGAATCTTAATCTTATCGTCGTTCTTAATTCTCTAGCGTTTCTCACGCACGCATAATATTGCTCTAAATAAATAAACAATATTATACATTCTCAAATATATGAAGATAATTTAGCTTCTGAAACTTACAGCACAAAAGTACATTTTATACAACATATGCACACACATATATAATTTGAAAGAAAATTTTAATCCAAATCTAAAAGAGACAATCTAATTAAACAAATATAAATATATATTCTGATATTTCTAAGAATTTAATATATGGAGTGCAAAAGTCTTGATCCTGGAAAAGAGATGATGTTACTCTTGTTACAGTATATTAACACCAGTAGACACAATGGCGAATTATTTACTGTTGGAAAGATGATGTAAAGAGCTGTCTATAAGACAAAAATTGATACAATTGGTATTTGAGTTATTTACAGTGCTGTTTTGTATTAGCGAAAATGAGTCTAAAAGAAAAAGAATTTGTGTTTGATTATATTTACGAGTTTTGGAAAGAAACAAAAATAGTGAATGCTAAAAAAGCAATAATTTACCAGTAATATCTGCCAATGTTGATCTGCCGTACTATAACAAGAGCAAAAGAGGCCAAGGCTTGCACTTATTCATATTAATATCTAAATGAACAAAATGTTTATCTGTCCTTACGCCGTACACATTTGAAAATCGTTCTTATCATTTTCATCATCATAAACATACAGGATTAAAAAATATAATTACAGGATTAAAAATATACAATTCAGTTCATTTAACATTATAAAGATAAATGCGTTTAGTAATCTAAAATCAGTCATTGATTTTAATGATTACGGAGACTCGAAATGAGATATCAATAATGAATAATTCAAACGCGCGCGCTGTATTTGTCGCATGAATATTTATTTGGGCCCAATTTTACACATTCGCACATCTGTGCAAATAATTTAGTTGCAGTAATTTAAAATAAATTAACATAGAACTTCGTCATATAAAATCGAGAAATTCAATGAATAATTATGTTAAAGTATCAAATATATCAATCAATACATTAAAAAAAAAGAAATGTTTGAATGATATATATTATTGATAAAGATTAAAATTTGTACTATGTAAAGTAAATGGAAGTTTATAGTCATCATTCTACGTGAGACTCCTTTGCATTAACATCGTGCAATATCCGTTTACTATTTTACAAGTTTGATTTACCTGAATGTCTTTATTTGTACAGAGTAAATGGAAGTAGGCAATTTACTAATTGTAATCGCACAACGATTACGATGCCAATGCTCCACATTAATCAATAGACTCTCCCAACAAGATTTGACGCATTGCTCAATGCAATCGTCATCATCGTGATCAATTGCAGATCATATCTGAAAGCTGATATCTCACAAGACACAAACTCGGAAAACATCGTACACTCGTTTCACTCGACTTGTGTTGCGTGTAATAATATTTTCTCTCAATACATAATATCGTCTTGTGAACCAGCATTTTAGTAGCCAGCATTAGTTTTTGTAAAATGTCTCAGTTGCGAAAAATTAGAAGTTTCAATGGCAGATCGTGCAATATAGACAAATTAAATTTTCCAACGTATCGGGCTATCATGTCCATTCTCAGCTGTATATTACACCTCGCGTTGACACGCATAACTCGCACGACAACCCAAACGTATAATGTCATTATAAATCAATCCGTTGCGGACGCAGATGCATCATTCATCGAACTACGAACCATGCACTAACAATAACAGCTGTGATTCGCATCATCGCTCTGAAACTGTCTTTTTTCGGATTACCGCAACGCGTATTGAAATAAAGAGCAAGTATCCAACTGCAAATTTTCCTCTTGATTCATATCAATAAATCTTCCACGAATATGTAATTTTGATTCTGCTAACAAGTTACGAAAGTTAAATGCGTGCATTTAAAGTTGAGGTAACTCTATTTATCGTGGCTCTACACATTCATCGATCCTCATAACAATAATGATACATGAAACATTGCTACGATGCAAAATTTATTATCTCCATTAATTTTAAGAAAATCTTCAACGCTGTACGCTTTCTACGATAACGAGAAGCTAACGCGAAACTCAATATCTGCCTCGTCTGTTCAGTGCCGTCGGGACTCTTTGGAACAATCACTAAACATTGTCCGTTATATGATAACCTGTTGCGATAAGATTATAATCGCGATGATTTTCTTGATTGTTTCATCATTTCGAATATATAATAGCAATTATCAATAATATTAATAAATAGATAAATAAACGACATCTCTGAACGCGAAATAATTGAAGATCTGATAAAGAAAAATCTGTTACTTTATATATTAAATAAATCTATAACACAATAAAAATGTTAAGAAAAACTATATAAGTTAAACTACAATATACAAGTGTGCAAAGAAATACCGATTAAAAGTAACAATAAGTAGTATTAGTACGAAACTAATGAAAGAGGTAAATTCTTTACAATTTGTAATTCTCTTCTTATTAGAAAAATTTCTGAGAACTTTTTCTTCAATTATATTCCGTAAAACATAACTGTATGAAAGGGAAAAAGTACCTCAATTATCTAGATGTTTTCACAAGTGCACTGATTTATGACGTGAAACTCGCCGCAAATTTATAACAATACTTCGCTTTCGTCATGCTCCGATATTTCTACAAGTCAACAGATCGAAAGTTATGAATTGCTTGTACATTTACGTTTCGCTGCACACAGAAAAGAATTTAAAACGAAAAAGAAGAATATTTACTCGTTTTTTTTAACTGACAAAAAAACATCGCAAGAGAGCACATATCTTAGAGCGTTCCGTCTTTCGAATAGCATGTTTGACATCGTGTCGGCTTGTAAGTACATGCATTCGACAAGCCGCTCCGCCCATCGAGGATGGTACAGTCACCTATTTAAATCGAATTACTGAAACGGTAATTCACTAGGTACACTTTTAAAAAAACTTTGTTAAGAAACTAAAATATTTAATCTGATACGTTCAACTAAACATCGGGTTAATTTAACAATTATTTAGTTGCACAAAAAAAAGTATAGTTTATTTATGTCAAACCATTAACATTTTTTAAATCAAGAATTAACTAAATCAACTTAATATTTAACTGAACATATCGGACTAAATATTTTAGTTTCTCAACAAATTTTTTTTCTCAGTGTATCGATATTATTCTTGCCTCCATTCTTGATATTTTCTACTTAAAGAAAAAGTCCGATTCTAGCGTAGCGCTAACTACTTGGTCCGACTAGCGATCAGTAGTAACTACTTGGTCTGACCATCATCTAGTAGTGATTACTCGGCCCGACCATTTTACCAATACTAAAACTACTCAGCGTACTAACACCGGAGACTTTCTTCAAATAATGATCCTGTTATCAGACGATAATTGAAAATTTTCATCACCTTTAATTTCCTTTCGCGTCAGACGCGATTGAAAAACACGCAAACGTTATTGCGTCACTCGTTCAACTAAACCGATTTTAAATAACAGCCAATACTTACATCCACGTCAAGTCCATATTGCATTTACGTATTTCCTTACATTTGCTCGTCCGTTGCATTTAACGACATTTATCACTGACGTATCTGACATTGTTACCTCTTTAAGTGGCCAAGACGCATTCGCTCGCAGATATTTCAACATCATCCGTCCCTTCGCCCCGATCCGCTTTTCTTGTGCACGTTTCATTCACCGTCTTACTTCGCGTCTACCGGCAATGAAAAACGCCCGATATTGGCGTCTTTCATCTCGTGGATTTACGCGAGACTGCTTTTTAATAAACGTTTCACCCTCGCAACGACTCCTGGATAGAAGCATGTCGGATTTTTGTCGGAAATGACAATTTTCTTACTGCCGTCGGCGCGTACCGATTACGGGAAGATCTTAACACGCCGTATTCAGAAAAGTCTTAGATTCTATTTGTACAATTGTGGATCAAACTCATTTACAGTTGAATAGTCAAGTTACACACAAAAAATATACAATCACGAATTTAATGAAATGTCTTTGGCTTCAACACGACTATTACGTTCTGTCGAACATTTTGACTAATTTTAAGCTCGACGTTGACTCGCCGCTCATCATTTTCTGCGTCGTGTCTTCAATCAAATGGTGTTCGTGTAAGGTGTCCGACGTGGTGGTCACGCTCGACGAGTTCATGGTTCTCCGTAATACAGAAATCCAATTCCTCGTTATTTCAGCGCTGTCAATGTTTTAGACGAGGGTACTGTCGAAAGGCGACAGCTCGCGGATATCTATCTTCGTCGTGTCTTATCCATTTTTCTCATTCTGGTAAAAGAGTCGATTAAAGTGAGAAAAAAAATATCGGGATATAATGTATCGGATGGCCGACGATGTTAGTATTCCCGAACGTCAAAGTGTCCCAAATTCCTCTTTTGCCAACGTTGATGGATGACAGTGATGAC
Organism: Solenopsis fugax; assembly: GCA_003595255.1. NCBI lineage: Eukaryota > Metazoa > Arthropoda > Insecta > Hymenoptera > Formicidae > Solenopsis > Solenopsis fugax. The sequence continues at coordinate 28,815 of QKQZ01015980.1, read as the reverse complement.
TTTGGAAAATCTTACGAGAGCGCAATTAATTAAGAACTTTGGGAAACGATCGTTCGACGCTTTCGTACAAACTTTGGTTAAACTTGATATTGCATATCGATCTCATTACGTACTGTGTAGTATGCTATAAACGAGAGTTCCGTATTTATTCGTTCGCACATTAGACACACGTGTTTTCGCGAATGTTTCCATCCCGTCGCCTGAATCGTTTCGAGTAACTGAAGAAGTCCTTTTTCGCGGCCTCGTACTATTGGAAAAGATGCGCGAACCGTCAACGATGCTCAGCCAAAAGTACACCTTGTTCGCTTTGCGAAGCCCTTTAATCGCGCACGAAGACGAACTCGTTATAATGATTCCAACGATTCTCCTCGGAGTCCACTCCGGGCTTTAGCTGTTCGGAGTTGATTCCGGCGGTGCCGGAGCCGCAGCTGCCCGCTAGTCTGAAGCCCTGCTCCTGCAGCATGTCGAAGGCCTGTTCGATGACGCTGTGCTTCAAGAAAAACCGTGATGTGTAGCGATCCGACATGCCGTGGTCAGGATCGCGACTTTCGTTCAGTGTTTCGCCAAAGACGTCCCTGCAGAGTGCCACGCGGCCGCACACGAGAATTCGCGAGAGCTTGCGAAACTTTACGTCGGCCAGGCCTTCGCGGCCAAAGGCAAAACTGCCCCGATAGCCGATAGTGATGTATCCTGGAGTGCGTTTGCCAATTGCGCCGCCGGTTGGGCCGGAATCGACGTTTTCCAAAATTGCCTTCTCCAAACCGGGCAGGCCGTAGAAATTCGCCTCCTGTTTGAGCCTTTCACGTTCGCGAAAGCCCTCGGGTAGAACGAGCGCCTCATTGCGCAGGAAGTCCAATACATAACGGAAGAGCACGCCGTCACGATCCAGAAAATATTTGCCCTTGGCATCCTTTTCCACGGCAGACTTGCCGGTGAAGAGTGCAGCCAGATGCGAATCACTCTCGCGGGTCAGCGTAGTCAAAGCAGTGGTGTAGAAGACGCCGCCCACGTTCAACTCCACCACGCTCGGCATCGTTTCCTGTTGCTCCTGGTCTCCCATGCTGCCTGCGATTGGCGCGACGTAAGAGAAAGAGAGAAAGAGAGAGGTAAGGAGAAGAAGACCAGTTGCAACTGGTCGCGTGGATCGAGTAAAGAGACTCGTCGACGCCGACGGAATATCAGACACCCCACACGCGGAAGATTCACAGCTGAGAAATTCCCAGGAGAATTAAAGAGGATGAAGTATCACGACACGGAACTGCACTTCGCTCAGTAGTCTGCTACGCGGCACTCGCGCAGGACGACGAGAGGTAGGAAGACCACACAGGTCGACGACCTAGGAAATCCCAGAGTCAATCGCGACACGCTAGCGCGGAAGATCGCTCTGTGGGATTTTGACCGATGAGACTGGAAGCAGAGACTGCTCCTACAACTAATATCGTATTCGCACGTGACGACACTTTCGGCGATGCTCGCTGAAAAGCCGGGCTGATCGAATTCTGGCCTCGCTCCAACACCGATTATTATTCGTTTCGCGCACGAATTAATAACCACAAAAGCTTCTCGCGTAACGCGGCGAGGAGCCAGCCAGACAGACTGTGCACCCTCGTCGGAGCGACGACGAAGACCGAGCTCGACGTCGCTCGGATCACTCGACTGCGCGCTTCCTCGCCTAGTGATTGGCGCGCGCGTCAGGACGCACTCTCCGCTCGCTCTTCCGTGTCGCGAGGGTAACGCGGCCGTAATGCTGTGCTGTGCTGCTGCCGGCGCAGCGAGGACGCGCGTCGTGTCAACGCGCAGCCACCGATATCGCACGACACGCGCGCGCACCCCCCAGGAGTCACCATTCGATTCTCGCCCTCGCAAGAGGCTACGTGTCACGATCAGGACTCCTCTAGGGTGCGCTTACCTCCAGCCTATCCTGGCTAACTCCAGTCTATCTCGATCACGCGAACTGACTCTGCCGCAACGTTTCGACGTAATCCGATATGCTTCATTGCGAATTCTCCTGTAATCTAGGTTACCCCGGCTTATCTCGTCATACTCTAGCAAACTGACGCGACTCGAACTGCAGCTTGAACTTCACCGCAAGATTCGTTGATTATAAATATTCTTCCGGAAGGAAAGCACAAACTACACAAACGTAATAAAAAAAAATTCAATGTGCACTCTGTAAAAAACTGAATATCCTCTCGTTCAGATTTCAATGTACCGATACCTTGTTCCGTTATATCGTACGTTTATATTGCATTGTATCTCATCCGTTCGATATCTCTCTACAAATATTGAACACGTAACAATGTCAATATGCAAAGCGATTAACGTTATTACGTAGACAGTTGTACATTGTTGACGTAGATGTAAGTGCACATGTTCGTTATATTCCAGTTGTCACTCTTGACAATATGATATTATTAAGTTAATTACAACGGATAACGAATTTAAAAAAATCGTGCTTCTCATTCAGTATAGATCCTAAATTTCCTTTTTTTTTATAAATCGAAAAGAAAAAAATAATGCACGGAAAAGAAAGGGTTTGTTGAAGTACCTAAAAGTTAAACTAGATACAAATCTAAAAATAATTTTGTTGGACAATCAAGATAATTATATAAATACTTAAACTGATTGCTAGAATATCAAAATTTTTTACAGTATTGCTCACCACTATTCGAGCATCCTGCATAATTATTTTGATGATGCAACAAAATTATTTTCAGATCTGTATCTAGCTGAATTTTTAGATTCTTTAGCAAACTCGTTCTTTCCATACAACTTTTATTTCTGAGAAAATGTAAATAATTAAAAACAAATAGGACAATAAGTACTATTAAAATATATTTTATTTCTTCCGTAATTACTCAGTTTATATGAAGCTAATCATGTTTAATCTTGTTGTAGGGAATTTCTAAATTTCAAATTAGGTTGTAAATTTTAATAGTGATATGTGGTATTGTCAAAAAGACAAACTAATTATTTTTATAGTTTAAAATGAAATTATGAGAAGAGTATTTGATTTAATTGTAAAAAAGTTTTGATAGAATTCGATCATTCATTTCTTATCAAATATTATAACGAAAAATTACATCATAAATAATTACCTTCATATTGTACATAATAAAATTGACATATTTTGTATTATACACTTGTTAAGAAATAATATGTATTTTTCTAAGAAATACAATATTACACAATAAAATAGAAGTAGCATAACAAAATAAAGATTTATGTATATCATGTATCAGGAGAAATACATTCTGCGAGTTGAAATACAGAACTAAACATTTTTACAAATAAGAATTTCACAATATTTTTTATTAATACAACATTTATTTATTTACTCTATCACAATTCTGGTTATTCGTTAAGAGACTATATATTTACCTTGTCAAATTGTAATTTTCTTATAACATAGCACTTATCTTTATCTCAAACGAGATCAAAAGTAAACGGATAGAAAGTCTTGAGATATTTCGCGCATGTGTATGTATGCGTATGTACTTGCTCGCACGTATATGTGAGTAATAAAACAACTTTTATTTTGTTATACTACTTTCATTTTATAACATAATATCATATTTTCTTGGAACAATAACATTTCTTAAAAAGCGTATATTACAAGATAACATAAAAAATTTTTTTTAAAAAAATGTATTATATTTCGTCTAAAAATGTCTACAATGCAATTTTACGCTTTAAGATTTGATGGGAAATAATATTGAATCCTCTCAAAAGAAATCTCAAATTTTTTTTATAAAAACGAATATAATACTCTTCTCATAGCTTGATTCCCTTTCGTTCAAAGCCATACAATTACCACCCACGTTAAATAAAATCAATTACTGAAAGGCAATACTCTTCTATCTGTAACTAATTTGCGCACACAATTCACCGATTGCGAAGTAGATTAAATTAAAATTAAAAGAAGCATTAGAAGCAATGCGAATAAAATTGGAGTAGATGTAAATTTATACTCAGCATTTTATATTTTCATATGGGCATATCTAGAGAAGAAAGATTTAAACCCCCCGAAATTTTAAAAATTATTTGCGCAATATAATGGCAGCAAAATTATTTAAATGGCCCTTATGTCGATTCATAGAGATATTACTATAAATCCTGAAAGTATGTTAAATCGCTTTGAAAAAAATTATCGAATAATTTTTTAATTTTGTCAATTTTATTGGATGATCTTTGCGTTATTCCTTTTTTCTTTTTATTTAATTTTCGTTTATTGTCACATTTTTAATAATATTTAGCAATGTTACAGAAAGATTTTCTATATTTTTTCTAAATTTTTTTAACTTTTTCCCTAGGAAAATAATTATAAATATGTTATGATAATAACAATAATAAATAGTATTAAAGAACTACATTTTGTTTTCAATAACTCTATTTACTTTTTTCATGAAAAAAATATAAAAGTAACTTTTTTTTACAATTCCTAATATTTTTTCATCATAATAAAAAATGAGAAGACATTCGAAGCTCTAAAATAGAAAAAATAAACAATTCATTAATACAAAAAATTGCTATTATGATAACAGAAATGATAAAACATCTTCCTCCAAAAAAAATCTTGAATATGTTCATATGTCTTCACATCCGAAATTAAGTACATCCGAATTAAATTGTTGTAAATACAATATATTTTGTAAGTTAGAACTATGCCTGTGACAATTTGCAAAAGTTTATAAACATAATGTTAAAGAATGAAACAAATCATGATACAAATAACAATAATATCAAATAATGTTATTAAGAAAATGGTCTCATAGCGATTAAATGACCCGCGCAAGCGCTATCATGAGGCCTGTTCTTTTTAGCTGAACTGACTGCACTAGTTCAGAGTTTATCTTTTTTGTTCTTACGAGAAGGGAAGAAGATAAACTGTGAACTAGTGCAGTCAGTTCAGTTAAAAAGAACAGGCCTATGATGACATCATAGAGAAGACTACACTGAATTCAATACCAAACTGGAACGCGTAAGCTTTTATTTTACTCCAGTTAAGGCTATGCAAATACGATAGTTAGCTAAAAACAGATTTCTTTCTTTATTTAACCAAGATACATTGATCACTTATCTGATATATTATCAATTCTGAAACATTTATTTTCGGAAAGAAATTTTTCGCTTTAAAATTTAATTTCTTCAAATAGAAGTGAACATTTAGAAAAGTATAATTAATTTTTCATAAACAAAAATTTATTTTTGTATGAAAATTTTCAATTTATTAAAAATTATCTTTTGTACATGTATATTGTAACGTCCAGCAATNCCAGCCCCCCCCCCCCCCTACGTTTTATCGTTCTCGATTTTATATTATGTGCTAGTTCATAAGTTCTATTAATCGACAATTGAGTTTAACGCGTGGGAAAGCAAACGGCGAGTATTATTGTCGAGTATCTTTACTTAAACCTTTTGTAGAGGATTTTTGATGGTAAAATTATAAATTTTAAACGTAACAAAGAAGAGAAGGCGCAGCTACTATATTCCGCTGACCACCAGTCGCGACGGTCACGATAGAGTTCCGAGAAGCATGTCTGCGACGGTCAGGTGAGACACTCTGGCTTGTCGTTCGCTTTCGCTAGCATATTAGTTACTTAAAAATATATGTGTTAGATTTAAGAATTAGTTTCTAGATTTTCCTCTTGACTTAAACGTTTAAAAAAAGAAGAAGAAAAGAGAGGGAACAGAAGAAAAGAGAGGAAACTTCTGGAACCTCGGCGCGAGTTTACTCAATGATTTTAAATTCGACACTTTCACTAATTTTAGAGATAATTTCTTCAATCGCGTTCCTTCGTTGCTACCTATTTAGATTTAAACGTAGCGGAAATTTACTCATATATTATAATGGATTCTACTGTTCTTATCATGTTAACATTATTCAATTTTTGGATCTTACTTTTTGAAAACCTGTTATTACATTATACCAAGCTTAATTGTTACACTGATTCTTTCTGACTTTATTAATTACGACCTTAATCCATATATTTTATTCATTTTCTTTTCCCCTATCTTTCTGCGTTATCATTTCGTTAGTTATTAAGTTGCGTTACTATCTGCGTTAATTATTAAGCTGCGTTACTATTTGCGTTAATTATTAAGTTACGTTAATATTGCGTTAATTAAAGAACAAAGGAAGACTTCCAAGCATCGGAGTGCGATAAGCCATGCATAAAACGCCGCGCGGCCGTGCGGCGGCACTTCTTTCGGCACTTCTTTCGGCACGTTTCGCGGCGCGGCAGAGGGATACAACGCCCCAAACGCCCTACGCCTAAAAGTGCGCATACCTTTTCATTTAGCATTCGTTGTCCGTAATTCATTCAGTTGTCCATAATTCTTACCGCGCATATTCGCGTCTAATTCAAGATTATTAGTTCATTGTCTAACAACTATTTCAACTTTTCACTATTCAATTATCTTTTTGTCGCGATTGCCTCGCCACGAGATTCGCCCGCGCATTAATTTTTCTATTAGCTGTAATACGAAATAAGAATAGAGTCAGTGAATTACGAGGAAAAGCCTGGCTCGAGTGCTCAGACGACGCCAACCAGCGGAGGCCGCTCTATTCCACACACTTGAGAGTCTTCCTTTATTCTAACCAAAAATATTTCAATCTGCTGCACGTAACAATATACGTGTGTATAAATAAAAATAAATAAATAAAAATTTTCTAATAAATTAAAAACTTCAGTAAAATTATATTTTTTCAGACATTTATGAAGAAATTATTGAAGAAATAAATATATCGTTTTTCTTTTTCTATGGAATCCATTGAAGGATATATGGGTGATTTTTTGGTTAAAAATATTACCAAGTGTAGTCGATTCTGGATTGATATCGATATAAAAAAGATAAGCGTAACTATGTACAAAACAATTACGGGCGAACCCAGAATTTCTATGTGGCAGATTAATTTTAACGCTTGAACTATACGGACGTGTCAAGTTCGTCTAAAACTAATATTACGTTTAATTCCGACACTCTCTTACGCTCTCCTCTATACAAGAATGTAAAAATACTTTACAAATTGTTCTATTATTACGTTTGTGTATAAAATTTGACATACAATTCTCTTATTGATTTAAAAGTTATTTAATTTTTTGTTTATTTCTGATCTTATAAATAACATTTAAACGAGCAAGTAGATCTGTATTAATTTTTGCATAAATATTTATTAGAATTTTGTTAGTATATATAAAAATTTTGATCTAATTTGTAATGCTCTTTCCTCATCAAATTTGCAAAAATTGGGAATTTTTTTGCAAATTTGGTAAGAAAGGAACATTGAGAATTAAATCACATTTTTTTATATATACTAACAAAACTCTAATAAATATTTGTGCATATTGATTTAGATCTACTAACTCGTTTAAAAGTTATGTCTTTAAAACTGTAACAAAATATAATCATTTTCGTTGTAAAAATTATTATAAACCATAAATTTTTTATTGTTTTTTTCGAAAAAATACAAATTTTTATTTTATAATAACTTTTGTAGCAAAAACAAATATATTTTATTGCAGTTTTAACTTTCAGCTCAAACTGTATAGAACATCCTTAAGTCTTTATTGCTCTAGATCAGGGGTCACCAAATAGCCCATATCCGGACCGTAGACATATTTTTCGAACCTTTTCAAAATAGTGATATACGAAAGAAATAACGCTATTTTAGTGGACGAGCGATAGACATAGAAAGCTAGTCTTAACCACCTCACATTTAATAACATAAATATAGAAATATAATTAAAAGAAATCACGTATATTAATTAATGTAGACTTATAGGCGCAGGACTTGACTTTGAATCACTGTTAAAGTTTGCCAGATCACGGAAATCTTAATAAATTTTTAGAACGGACCTTCATCAAAAGTAATTGGAAACCTCTGCTCTAAATAATGCTATGCTATCATTGCTATATTCTGCAAAAATATAGCAATTTTTCTTCGCACCATGAAAGAAAAAGTGACGCTTCGATTTAATATCATCGTAATAATTTATAGGAGTACATTATATATTTATAAAAAGCAAAATATATGTGTATACATACACAAAAAGAACGGTTTTGCTAAAATATTTAATTTAGTTAGATATAGATCTGTCTAAAAAATAATTTTGTTGTATTATCAAAATCAGGGTTGGGTAAGTTAACAATAACTTTTTAAACTAAATTAAGTTAATGTTAATAGCTTATCAAATTAATTTAATTACGTTAAAAATTACATGAACAAAAAACTAACTAGTTAAAAGTTACATTAATATTAAATTAACTTAAGTCAAATTAAAAGTCAATTTTGAAAAGCATTTATTCATATTAAATTAAAAATCATTTTGTCATAGTTTTAAATTAGAAATTCGTAATTTTTTAAAATTAGATTACTCTAATTAATTAATTATTACAATATGGATCATTAAATAAATTTAATATTTTATGTGTAAATTAATTTTATATAAAATAATTTAAAAAATATTATTTTTTATATGGGAATATATTTTTTCTTTTATAATTTTTTTTTCTTTACATAAATTTTTAATTTAGAAAAAAAGTTAACAAATTAAAGTTTATGTGTTTCAAAAATAGTAAAACTAGTTAAAGTTAAAAATTAAATCAATTAAAATTAACTAAATTAAGTTGAAAATTATTAACTTTTTAACTTTATTATTTAACTTTTAACTTTTTAACTAGTTGTCAATCCTGATCAAAATAAATATGAAGAACGCTCAAGCTTGATGAAAAATGCTGCAAACAATTTTGACATTCTAGCAACCAATTTGAGGGTTCAACAAAATTCTTTTCAGATTTGCATCTAACTAAATTTTTAAATACTTTAGCAAAATCATTCTTTTCGTGTATAATTATACTCTTATTTATTTAAGTACGTATATTTACACTTACAAGTCCTATCAAAGGCGCACAGAAGATTGAAATAAAAAATACTCCAACACACATCGGCAAGAGAGACAGAAAGAGAAAAACAACGTAATTGCAACACTTGATCTGTAACATACAAATAGATACAAATAAATTCAAACTAAAACCGTATTCAAAATATTGTAATGAATATTTTTAAAATATTATTATGCACGTTTTAAAACTATTATTACAGATATTTAATTGGCGCTAATATTAAGAAAATAATTGCAGAAAATATTTTCCGCTAATCATTCAATTGCACTTAATTAACTCATTCGTGTAATCAATCTATGTTAAATACATGTAGTATTATATAAATTATATTACAGTCGCATGAAATTGGTACACGTTTGCAATAATCTGATATACTAATGAATTAATCTAATGATAGTAATAATACTAGTTACAATTTACTGTCACATGAAGTTTACTTGATGGAACTGTCATGTTTTATCGATCTTATATAAAGTAAACGTTAGTGATCGAACATGTCCCTATATTCAAATACTTACATGGAAACTTATCATTATTAATCTTAAATGTTTTTATAATATTAAAATTTAATTATTGTAATCTTTAAATACTTTAAAATATTTATAAAGTAGGTTATTTTAAATATTACAAAAATATTATAGGTCAACGCCAAAAAAGTTAATTTGTTATATAATTAGAATAGAATTTATGTTTTGAGACTGTTCTTAAATTTTTTTAAAAAAACATGATATATGTTTGTCAAAATATCTTTTAGTGTTTATTTTATAAACAATTTATTAAAAATAAGTATTTAAGACCAAAATTTAGGACATTATTAAAAACAAGCTTTTTAGACTGTCCAGATATTGGTCCCGGAGCTTTATAAGTTTTTATTAATTTTATCTGAATAATTTAAAAATGTTTCGTATTTTTGCATATTAATAATAACGTTTTATATTTCGTATTCCAGTTAAATATATAATTAAATTATTTTATCGCAAATCCTTACAAAAATTCAATAATCTTGACTTTGCATCATTAAATATTCGGTTACCAAAACATTTACCTTACTGTTCTGAATGGCCAATTTTTCTTTAGATGCTTATGAATACTTAAAGTTTATGTCTCGTAATGTAAGCACGATTTCCAGTTCTCCAGAGTTTTCGATCGGAGTTTTGCTCCGGCTTTTTGATTCTCTGGCTTTCCGGAAGACGGAAAAAATCTTCGACTAATTTTTTTAAAATTTTAATATATCTATTTTTTAGAAAAAGCACTATATGCCTGAAAAAGAATGTTTTGAGACTCAAAACTTTTTTACCTTGCAACCAATCGGAACGTCCGATAAGCTTGTCATATATGACTACATATATATTAAATTAAGAAAGTAGATAATTTGGATAGTAATCAGTGCATTTATCTATAAATTTTTGGGGTTAAAGCCCTAAGATGTCGAAATGTCAAGGATGCTTTATGTAAACAAATGTTTTATTTTTTAATTATTTGTCTTTGCCCCTAAATATATTTTAATAGTTTAATAAATATTAAAAATGGCAATTATTTACTGTTTATTCATAAGGAGAAGGAGGGAGAAAACTATAAGAGTAGAGCATTCGAAGATCATAAGCTCTTGAGCATAAATTTTATAAATGCTGCTCTGATAGTAATTGATTTCCAGTAAGCTCCGGTAAGACAGCCATCAATTTCCAATGGGACACTAATCAAAATTTGGCAACCGTGATTATAAGATTGAATCGAATTAAGTCTAAAAGACTTAAAGTGGACCTTAATAATATATGATAAATATACGCCGAGAGAAACCGAGAAAATGTGATCACGGTATATACAGTACGAATATTTTCAGTTCATCTATGCAAACGAAATATCTGTTAGAACAAGGTAAATAATAGTATCTGACAAAATCCAATATCGTTCTTACAATTAGTCAATTATAACCATTTCATTGATTCTTCGAACCGCCAACGTTCCAGTGTGATATTCAATTCTCAACGGAAGAACGAGAAGTGCGACCGCGTCACGTCCTGACGTCATCACTCCCCGATAACCGCCCACGGCCAATCAGTGGCGCCGCCACGAGCCGCCAATGGCGCGCAGCGTCGTTCAGGACAGTTCAGGACGTTCAGTTGAGTTCGGTCACTGCAACGAGTCGGATGGCGTGCGATGGCTGATGACCTGACGTCGCTACGTCTGCTGCCAATTACGCGTCGCACTCAGGTACGTGATGTTTAATCTATCAACTCGATGACGTCAATGCCGCGATACTCATTCCGATGTATTATCCGCATAGATCTACGCGTGTAAACGGCTGGATGTTTCAACGCCAATTGGAGGCTGGTGGGACGACGACGACTCCGCAGGATAGGTAGATAGGACGCTCGCTTTGTTGACATTTCCACGTGTGTGCGCTCATCGTTGACTTTCTGGTTGTCGTGTACATACATTGAAACGAGGATGGAGACACGCAAGAGGACCACTCAGAACGAGGACACCTCGGTGGGAAACAGACTGCACAACCGCACCTGGAGCCACGGCAACGACAGCGAAGAGGAGGTCGCCAGCGAGAACACATTGCTGAACGAAGTCAGCGAACAGAGGTTCGTACAACGCGAGCGCACTTATCAAAATTATTTGTCAGTCAAAGACTTATAATCATGTTATAAAAGTTATCGTCAACATTATTGAATTACATTGATAATTGGGTCGAGCGTGGCGTACAACGCACTTGATATCATTGTTTCTTTGTTATATTTCGACCGAGTGAACTCTGCTCTGCTACAATGTAATTTTGATAATGTTGCATCGTTCAGTTGTTTTCAACATTTGTGTTTGATACATTTCAAATGAGCAAGCATTTCTTGGTGAGCAACTTGAAAGAGATCACAGCTAATTTTGCCATTGTATTGTCATTGTCATGGAAACTGTTTAAAATGTACTTGATCAAACAATGTAAAAATTATTGCTTGTCTCACACATAATCGTCAATGAAAAATGTAAATAAAAATTTTTTTATTTTTTATGTGTATTACAAAATTCATAATATCTATTAATTTTATTTTAAAGAATTTATACCATTTTTACATATAATTTCAAATATATTGAAAGAATAAACACGAATCTTGACATCGAAAACAATGTTTGACATCATACAGGTTTTTATATTCTTATATTTTTATTTCTTATATATCATACTTTTCTTATATTTTCATTCTTATGAATATATAAATATATTAGATATTTTATATTTATCAAAATAACAGTTACATAATTTGTTTTATATTACTATTTTGTGTCATTAAAAATGTATTGTTTTTCAATTAGTAATATTATTTTGTTAATTTTATTAATCCATTACTATAATTAGCTCTTATTAATCTGATTTGTATTGTTTTAAACATAAAGTTAACAAGCCTAGGTCAGTCAAGGCGGTTTTTAGTACTGAATAATAATATTAAATTTTTACAATCGCCAGCTAGCTATTTAAACTGCATGTTGCATTCGTCAGACTTGAAACACAGTCATGAAGCCAGAATACATAATATTTTTCCCCCTTTCTCAGAAAAATGTGTAAATAATTTTATTGCGAAAAAATAACACCTTAGCCAGAATTTGAACCTGGATCTCTCTACATTGTATGTAGGTGTCCAGTTTTTCTAGGAAAAGGGAGATTTTATAAATGTTTCTGAAACATTAACATTACATATTCTGGCTTCATTTCAAGTCCAACGAATAGGCGGCACAGTTCGAATAGGTCAGAGATTGTAAAAATTAAAAATTATTATTTAACACTAAAAACCACTGACATAGGCTTGCTTACATTATGTTTGACACTTTCGTTAGTCTGGATTTAACTTATTATTGTATTGTTTTAATTTTAATTTTACATTTTTTCGACATTTTCATGTAAATATATCATCACTTAATATAGAATATGTAAGAACTAATTTTCATTAGTACAAATTAATCATAATTTACATTCAATTTCTTACATAATATAATTCCACGATTGCGCTCATGTGCATTAATATTCAATACAAGTTATATTATTACTAACTAATGATTATGCCTGTATGTAACCTCTTTAGTTTCTAACTCATTAATTGACACATTCTCAGAGATAAGATAAGTATCATTAGATGTACACTTTTTATCTTAAGGGGATGCTGCTGTCATCAGTTTTACCAATTGAACGTGTCTTACATGCGATTTACAATACATACATACGATTTATGAAACATCAACAAATCTTTACATACTATTACATTGAGATCTCACACATATACACAATTTGTTAAATATTATAGTTTCTTAAATTAGGCTTTTAAACTTAATTCTCTAACTTTGAACGATTAAACACTATTGATTTTATATCTGTTTCTGCTTTTGTTTCGCGCATAACTTGCATAACTTTAGTAAATGTGATAATGTACTATTAAAACTCACATAGATTATAGATTATAGGCATTCATATAGGCATAAAACATATGTTAATCATAGCAGATGCTAACTTGTTTTTATTGTCGCAAATTTAACTCAATGTCCCTTTAAAGCAATGCTGGTATTGTTTGTGAATACCACAGCTTTGACCCCCATTTTGAAATAAAAATTAATAAGAAAATGATTTTTTTTTCTTTTTTCGCAAAAAATAAACTAAAGTCGTATACATTAACATGTGTATTTTAATTATGTAAAAGAAATTGTAAAGCGAGAAGCACACACTCTTGCATAGCTGCATAAGGAAATTGATTGGTCCATTAATACATGTATAAGGGAATAAACCAATCAACTTCCTTATGCATATGGTTATGCAGCTATGCAAGTGTGTACGTCCCGCTTAATTTTGTAAAAAAAAACAAAGTATAACTTATTTAACAAAATGGTATTTTTATAACTAAATATTTTTATAGCTAAAACAAACAACACCAGCATTGCCTTAAAGGGACATTGAGTTAAAGCGACAATAAACAAGTTACTCCAATGACTAACATATGTTTTATACCTATATGAATGCCTATCTCTGTGAGTTTTAATAGTACGTTATCACATTTTCAAGTATTCTTATCATTACCCAGAAATGTTGTCATCACAAACTAGATATTTTTATTAAAGTGTTACAGTTTTGGATATACAATCGACAGAATTTTCTATTAATAAAAAAATAATTATTTTATTTCTTCCTGTATCAAATAAAAATAAGACAGATGAAAAAGAAAAAAAGAATCTGATAAAAACTAAAAGAAATTAGTAGTACAGAACAATATCTAAATATGTAAACTAATATACGAGTATACATATAGTAGATATTATACTAAAATTAAATAGAATTACAATAAAAATTGTCTTTGACAAAAGTTACTATATCTTATGTAAAAAGTTATATTTTTCCAACATTTATTATTTTTCAATAATTATTACAATAGATTTTTCATGATTTAACAAAATGCAATCTAATATTACATTTAAAAATTCCATAGAAAATACTATGAAATAATAAAGATAAAATGCATATTATGTATTACAGACAAACTCATTCTACCCCAATGCAATGCAAGACTTGTCCAATCGTGACGTTTGCGGAGGAGAAAATGCGGCGTAAACTACGATTCTTCTTCATGAATCCGATCGAAAAGTGGCAGGCGAAACGGCGTTTCCCCTACAAGTTTGTCGTCCAAGTCATCAAGATCATCCTTGTGACCGTACAGCTCTGTTTATTCGCACACAACAATTACATGCACGTAAATTACACATGGGACAATCGAATCACGTTCTCTCATCTCTTTTTAATGGGATGGGAATCTTCTCAAGAGGTATGCAATTTGATCACACTTCAAAAATCTAAATGATATTTTCATTTCTTAATGTTGTTAGCAGAAGGTGAAAATATTGCGAAAAATAATATTGAAAGATATAATACTTCAATTGTATATTTTTTATCACGTAACTCAAAAATTTTAGAAGCAAACTTAAATGATCACTGTATTTTCATTGCTTTATGTCTTGATTTTTTAACACCTAAATAAATATACCACGGCTATAACATATTATAGTGTAGAAATTTTTTCATATTTGAATTGCTATCTTATATTAATATTAAATACTAAGCACATGAATATCAACTTATGGCATTCGTAAATATTTCAGGTACCTGCATATCCACCTGCGACGGGACCGTTGGCTATCTACAAGCGAAGCGATTTTTACGATGCTATCGATTATGCTCTGCACGGTTATTACAACGTCGACGATGCTATCGGCTCGTACTCCTACATTGCCGAGGACAATTCGGTTGGGCCTGTAACTTTATGTCTTTACCAGTATAAGGAGGGCATTATATTCGGTTTCAACGAAAGTTACGTGTTTGACAGCGAGATTGTGGAAACGTGCATGAACATCAGTCTTGAAACCTTCAATACATTTAACTCATCGCACAATCTTCTGCAGGACAGAAATATTAACGTCAATTTCTCCGCATTAGTACGCGCCCATCTCAAATTTACTCTAAAAACGGTAAATCTGAAAGCGGCTGGACCAATGACACCACCCGATTGTTATCGTTTCAACGTTAAAATCATCTTTGATAACCGCGACTTCGACGGACAGATGTTGCTCTCTTTAGACGCTGAGGCTAGGAAGTTGCAATGCAAAGGCGATACCCGTTACATCACAGACAATCGCATCGAATCGGCGCTAAGGACTTTACTGAATTTGCTTGTCATATTGATCTGTACAATTTCTCTATTGTTATGCTCGCGAGCGATATACAGAGCACAGTTACTGAAGTTTGAGACTATTAACTTTTTCAAGAAAACATACGGCACAACGCTAAGCCTTGAAGGTCGACTGGAATTCTTGAACTTCTGGTACATCATGATCATCATCAACGATCTGCTCATCATTATTGGTACCGTCATAAAAGAACAAATCGAACGAAAGCACTCCGAAAGTGATCATTGGAATATTTGCAGTATATTTCTCGGAACCGGGAATCTGCTTGTATGGTTCGGCGTATTGCGCTATCTTGGTTTCTTTAAAACGTACAATGTTGTTATTCTAACTCTAAAGAAAGCGACACCGAAGGTGGCAAGATTCTTAATATGTGCGATTCTCATTTACGCCGGTTTCACATTCTGCGGCTGGCTGGTGCTTGGTCCATATAATATGAAGTTCCGTTCTCTCGCGACCACTTCCGAGTGCCTGTTTGCGTTAATTAACGGTGATGACATGTTCGCTACGTTTTCCATCACGTCTTCCAAATCGGCTGTGTTATGGTGGTACTCTAGAATATATTTATATTCGTTCATTTCATTGTATATTTATGTTGTCTTAAGCTTGTTCATTTCTGTGATAATGGACGCATATGACACGATCAAGATCTATTATCGCGAAGGCTTCCCAAAGAACGATCTGCAGACCTTTATAGCTCCATGTACAGATGAGGCATCAAGCGGCATCTTTAGAGACGACTCCGAAAGAAGTAACTTGACGGAATTGTTTGATCGATTTTGCTGTTGTCGGAAAAGGCCCTTTTACGGATCTTTCTCGGAATCTGACTCCTCAACTAAATCCGAGCAACCATGCGGCGGAGCCATCTGCGTCTAGTGCATTAACGAATAATACCTGGAGGTGTTATGGTGCAATTATGGATACTCAGCACAACATTAAGTCGATTGCACCAACATCTTTAATTTAATTATCTTAGTTCAATTTCTTGTCTAGATTCGATTCTAAAAATTATATGCAAAGTGATTTCTCATATCACTATATCATATTCGTTTTTTTTTATGTTATAGAAATTATCTTCTGCGAGAGAAATTGTAATTTTTAGAAAAAATGTAATGATTTTTTAAAAAGTTCTTTAAAAATGAAGAGCTTCTACAGAGTAAAAATGAATAGCTTTTTAATTAATGTAGTTTTGATTCTTCAACATTAGAAAAATATTAGATTAAGTAACGTCTAGGAAGAAAAGAATTCTCTTATTGAATGTTGGTGCAATGGAATCAATGAAAAAAGAGACAAAAGTGTTTTCATGAATATTTATAAATGTTGGTAGCAAATTTATTCGACAATCGTGATACGTTTATGCAACGTGAAACATTTCTGTTACTGCCATCTAAGTATAATTTTACAAAAGCATTTATTTTAATCGTACAATTGTAATAGATTGTCCTTTTAATTTAATTTTTAATGGATCTAAAGTAATTGGTTGCTACAGGAAAAAACAGCTATTAGATAACTTTCTACTGAATTCCTTCTAATAATTCATTAACTTTCACCATGTTGGTTAAGCCATTTTCTCAACATATTAAAATATGCATAAAATAGTTGCGAAGCATAAACAAATGCGACAAGAAAAAAGCGTTCAATCTTTGAACTGTTAGCAAAATAATGCTGAAAATTTATGTACATACAGTATTTCATAGAAAAAATTCTTGTATATTTTCATGTATAGTACAATTATATATATTTACTATTGTACTTCGCGTATACCGTAAATATATCTTACACTTTGAAAACATTGTAGATTTTATGTAACATACATTGTTTTTATGATAGATATAATACCAACAAATATTCTCGAAAAAAGTGAAGTAATTAGAAATCTCATACAAGGGATCTATAGTGGCGATAAAGAGTTGCGAGTTTGCTCTCAGTGTCAAAGATCCAGGTTCAAATCTACCTAGAATAGTATAAAGCTTGGTTTATGCAGGCCGCGTAACCGTAAGAAATTGGTCAATCATAGTCGATTATCCTTCTATAAATCGATTATGATTGGCCACTTTCTTATGGTTACAATCTGCATAAACCAGACTTGATTCTTTAGAAGCGATTGCCACCTCTCGGAAGGCAAAGGCAAACCACCGAGAGTAACTTTAACAGGAAAGTCTCTTCTAATAGGCCGTTCGGAACCGGCGTTAAAACTGTAAGTTCCATATATCTACGAATATATGCAAAAGAGATCACCTACGCGCTGATCCGAAGAAGAAGATACAAGAGATGCAGCTTATTTGTTACATAAATCAATCCAGTGTTACCAAAGTTATAAAAAGAATATGTAATATATAATCCAAGTAAAATTACCCAAGTTTATTAAACTGTACATATTGAGTGTTCCATTTTAATGGAAACAGTGAAATATCTTGAAAAATATGCAAGATACAGAAAAATGTTTTTGATATAAAAGTTCTCACGATCTGAAGGACACAAACAATAGTAAAGTTAATTTTCGAAAAAAATTTCAAGATCATATGGAGGTCATCGCCAATTTTTTAAATGAAATGTTATCTTTTTACATAATAATTCCTCAATTTTGCGTGTAAAAGTATTAAGGCAGGAAAAATTAATCGTCGAAAAATCAATAATTTGTGAGATATTTTACACTTTATTCTGGCACATTTGAACATAAAGTATAAAATAACTCATAAACTTGAGTTTTTGGCAATTGTACTTTAAAATTTTTATACACAAAATAATGAAATGAATCAATTAGTAAAGAAAACGTATTGTTGCAAACTTTTCAAAAAATATTTTACTGTTTCCATTAAAATGGGACATCCATATACGCACGCACGCGCGCGCGCGCGCACACACACACACACACACACACACACACACACACACACACACACACACATATGTACATCAAGCAACTATTAGCTTATATTTCATATGAAATTGATATTACAGTAATATCAAATAATATGAATTAATAAATTACATGATAATAGACATATTTTTGATGCGTATAATGTATTAAAAAGCCAGAGGTAGGATAAACCCACACAAAAGCAACATTTATCCATAGAAATATATTTATATTTACATTGAAGTACAATAAATGTGATTTTTTTTTAAATATCTGTTCTAAACATTTCTACTTGATTATATTTATACATTTTAGATATAATTAGAAAAAAATTTTAACTTAAACCGAAAAATACTGCTGTGCCATTGGATTATATATATGTATATATTAATAAATTAACAATTACTTTACTAATTGTCTTAATATAAATATTCTAGCAGGTATTTAATCAACCTTGATCAGCATTAATCATGCTTACAATTTTTTTTCACAAAAAAAGTATGACTGCAGAACTTGCAGTCTAAAAAAGGAATCAGTTAATCAGAAATGATCGTTCAAGATTTCCAGTGTTGCAAGAAAGAAAATGCAACTTAAACTATAGTCACATAATGTTATAAAATCCGTATTTATTTCAATTTTCTCTCGTGTTTTAAAATCAATAAATCTATTTTCAAGAATATTTCCTTGGCATCTATATTTAATAGATAAATGATTCCTAATACATACTTTCAACGCAAAATATATCAATATATGGACATGGATATGTAACACACAGGTACGTAAAGCCAGGCGTGTAAAAAAAGCGAAGAGAATATAGGAATTGAAGAAGAGAGAGGAAGAGAGAGAGAGAGAGAGAGAGAAGGGGCGAGTCGATGCATCATGTGGTATGTGCAGTGCAGCGTACAGCTCTATGCGCTTTCGCTACCACTACGCTGGTGGCTATACATGTCTGGCTCTTTGTTTATCCTCCATGTGACGTACGACTCACGTACGAGTGTCGCGCAGCGAACAACGAGCGATCTGATGCAGCCGATTTAATTGAGCGGCTGGCAAGAACAGCAGTCAGCAGTCGGTGCTGGTCGGTGCTGAGCAGTGCTGAGTGCGCTGACCCGCGGGACGGTCGTAGCAATGGTCGTTGACCGAGGTTGAGCGCGATTCATTGTTTACATCGGCGCGCATCTTGGCGCATCCTGAGGAACGGCCGCGCCGTGTCCTCGTGGGCGAGCCGTCATTGTTCTCGCCGTGACAAAGGACACGGTCGCAAGTGAACATGTCGCGAGTAGCGGAAAGCTCTCCTGCGAGAGCCGCAAACAAAGGCGAGCAGCAACAGCAACAGCAACAGCAACAGCAGCAGCAACAGCAACAGCAGCAAGAATTCCCGCTGGGTCTGGATAAAGACGCCAGCGAGCACAGCATCTCCAGCATGATGTCATGCGTGTCCATCTCGCCGAAGCACGCGGAAAGTAGTCTCCGGGTCATGGAAAATTATCTGCACAAGCAACAGCTGACAGACGTCACGCTGATCGCAGGTGAGTGTACCGGACTGTCGAATGCTTTGTTTTCATAACAATGCACTTGTCGATGTGTCAACTGTCATTTGGAATTATGATTCAGACAATAATGCTTAATCAAACGTTTTAATTAATAAACAAGAGTTATTTTACAATAAAAATATTCGAATAAAATAATGATTCTTATTTATTTATATATATTTTTATGTATAGACATTATTATTATTATTATTATTATTATTATAAGTTGTTATAAAACCTTTTATTAATATTTTGCTGCTGTCATTAAAAATTTTGTTGTTTATCATTCAAAATTTCTAATCAATAAAAATTAGAAAGAAATAATATATTTTCTTCATATATGAAATATTCTTTGCACTCAATGTAACTTGAGATATTTTGTATTGATATTTTTTTTCTAACTGTGCTTTTTGTAGGAAATAAGCGTGTCCCAGCTCATCGATTAGTACTCAGTGCTGGTTCTGAATATTTTGCTGCCATGTTTACAAGCTCTCTGCGAGAGTCGGCACAAAATGAAATAGAATTAATGGACGTTGACGGCGATGCGTTATGGGCTTTGGTTCTTTATTGTTATACAGGTAATCTTAATTATTTGATTTTAGAAAGTTTAGAATATTTCATGAATATTATTGTTACAATAAATGAAGAATGCATTTGCAGATATTTTTCAAATTCTTGTCAATTTCTAATAATGCATTTTTGTATATTTGTAGGTTGTATAGAATTACAGGAAGATAGCGTAGAGACTCTACTCGCAACAGCGTGTTTATTACAATTAAATCCAGTTATTAAAGCATGCTGTCAATTTCTCGTCAAACAACTCCATCCCAGCAATTGTCTGGGCATACGGATGTTTGCTGATACACAAGGCTGTTCGGAATTATTTGAACACGCGCATGCATACACTACCAAACATTTCATGGAAGTCACAAAAAATCAAGAGTTCTTATTGTTATCTGCTAACGAAGTTGCAAAATTACTTGAATCCGAGGATCTTAATGTTCCTTCAGAAGAAACTATCTTTCATGTGAGATTAACTACATATTATACAAATTATTTTTCTTTATAAATAAATGCCAGACAATTTTTTAAATGAACAAATTTCTATGAAATATTTTTAAAAATGTTACATGACTATAATTTTTTTATATTATTTATACTATTCATAGTTACATTTTTAATTACTCAAATATTTTCTATGTAAGATTTAAATATTTAACCTGAGATATAAGATAATAAAATTATCATTACTGTTTCAGGCTTTAGTGACTTGGCTGGAACACGATCCAGAAAACAGGAGTAAAGATGCCAGTAAATTATTAGGTTTAGTCAAATTACCATTACTATCACCTGCGGTAAATATATCAATAGCTCACTTTTTTTAATCTACAAAACTTGTGTATTAAATCAACTAATAAATCAAAACAGTTTATAGCTGACAATATTGAGAGTAACGAAATGTTCAAAGACCAAAGAATGGCGCAGGAATTAGTAATGGAAGCATTAAAGTATCATTTACTGCCTGAGCGAAGACCTTTACTTCAAACAGGCAGAACAAAACCCAGAAAAGCCACTGTAGGTACACTATTAGCTGTCGGAGGAATGGACGCTAATAAAGGTAATTTATTATATGCTAAATTATTTAATATCGATCGGAATTAATGTTAAAGAAAATACATTAATAGTGTCATACCATTTTAGTCTTTTCAAGCGATAATTTGCAACATAATTTTCAGGTGCAATGTCTATAGATGCATTTTCATTGCGTGATAACGCCTGGAGATCTTTAGCTGCCATGAGTAGTAGAAGATTACAATTTGGAGCGGTAGTAGTCGATAAGAAATTGATTGTTGCCGGCGGTAGAGACGGTTTAAAGACATTAAATACGGTAGAATGTTTCGATTTCTCCACCCTTACATGGAGCACTCTACCACCTATGAACGTGCACCGTCACGGATTAGGTATGTGCAGGAGAATTTGCAAAATTAATGCAATTTATTTCATTTATTCATGATAAAAAAATCTTATAATATTCTTCTTCAGGAGTGGCGATCTTAGGTGGACCTTTATATGCTGTGGGTGGTCATGATGGTTGGAGTTTTCTCGATGCAGTAGAGAGATGGGATCCAGCAACGCGTCAGTGGAGTTCGATATGCCCTATGTCCATACAAAGGTCTACAGTCGGTGTGGCTGTGTTAAATGATAAGTAAGTCTTTACAGATAAATTATTAAATTTATATACATATATCATATCTATTTTTAACCAATTTCGTTTTTAGTATATTTTCATGTAAATATACTTTAGCAATTGTAAAACTCATTTAATATTGCGTTGTTAAAACGATTTTGATGCATTTTTTGATCTTTTAGATTATATGCCGTAGGAGGAAGAGATATCAGTTCCTGTTTAAATACTGTAGAATGTTACGATCCGCATACGAACAAGTGGACACCGTGCGCGCCTATGTCGAAAAGGCGAGGTGGTGTAGGCGTAGGAGTGGTGAATGGTTGTCTTTATGCACTCGGTGGTCATGACGCTCCGGCTAGTAATCCCAATGCTAGCAGATTTGACTGTGTAGAAAGGTGAAGCCGCTATTATATCATATTTAAAATTTTCAAGTTCCATTTAATACAATGTGTGTGTGACAATGCAGGTATGATCCTAAAACCGATACATGGACTATGGTTGCGCCAATGAGTGTGCCCCGGGATGCGGTCGGTGTTTGCGTATTAGGTGACCGACTTATGGCCGTGGGAGGATATGACGGTCTGCAATATCTCACATTAGTGGAAGCCTATGATCCACATCTCAACGATTGGGAACCTGTGAGTGTAAAACCTATTCCTGTAGCTGAATATAGTAAAAAAATAATTTTACATGTATTTTGTAAATTTAAACATGTTTATGTTTGAAGGTTGCTCCTCTTAAGGCTGGTCGTGCGGGTCCCTGCGTTGTTGTAAAAAATTTAACCAATAACATATAGATTATTCTAGGAGCATCCCAGATGCACACAGTTGCAATCGGACACACCACTCACATCGGCCGGTCCCTAGGTATTTCCTGCTGTACCACCAATTAGAAAATTTTATATTAAAGCAGCTAATCAACGATGTGTCCGATTGGGCCTCACCCATTATTCTTACTAAACAAACAGTAATTGGACTTGCTATTATGCAATTTGTATTTGTAATTACATACGATTTAAGTGTTTCAGAAATATAACAGAATTTGCTCTCTTGTGATATTGCATGCATGTTAAATTAATTGTACTGTTATTTTTCTGAAACAGTTTTAGATAATTTTGTATTAAAAAGAGTATTATATTTCTTTTTAGTATGTAAGAACTTTTATAGAACTTTTACACGTTTTCATACCGAGAAAATTTCACTCATTGTAATCATCAAACATTATATTTAGCACTTATTTGTACATAACATTTCAATTTTATATACATTTTCGATAAAATGAATAATTTTACTATTGACAGTATGTGGTAAATTGTATTTATTATTATATTAATCTAGTAAATACAAAAATTTCTAATAAATATATAAACATGGTTTTTCTCATAAAGTAATATTGCTTTTTATAAATGTCTATATTTGTATGATAAAAAATCATATGTAATAAATTGTGAATCCATTTTTTCTAGGAATGAGTGATATAAACCAAAAGTATTGAAAAAAAACTGGAAAAAATAAATATTATAGATATAAATATTTCAAATAATTACGATATTTGTGTGTGAAATTATACTGACAACTTTGTAAAAATTAATGTTTAATAAACTTAAATTTCAATAAAAAAAAGAATGTACATACATAAGAACAAATTTATTTTTTTCATCAAGATAAATATCTTTATTTACACATATTATATGTTTCTATATTTGGTGGTATAATCTCCTGAAAAAAATAAAATATATTAACTAAATTAAAAGAAAATTCTTCACATTATCCCATACATTACAATTGTTTAATTCTTTTCTTAACAAGCCGGAAAAGTCCTGAAACAATTATAACAAATTACATATATCTTTCACAAATATTGTAAAATTAGAAATAAACATCGTGTAGTCAACAAAAATATAGAAACTATGCATCGTATCTCTACAAAAAGAATTTTACAATATTGATGAAATGGTTATGAATGAAAAGATAAAGAAATACACTTTAACTTACCGTGGAAAATCTGATGCTGGCTCTGCAAACTTATGCCTGACCATAAACGTAGCAATAGCTTCCGCTACTTTATCTGGAACATCTTCATGAACAGCGTGCCCACAAGCGGGCAATACTTGCATTTGGAATTTACCTGTTTTCATGAAGAGATCAGTTTTATCAGAAAATATTACAAAAACTATGCAGCATCGCCAGAATTAAAAATTACATACCTTGCATTTGTCCTACAGTGAGTTCACGATCTAATCTATCGACTCCTGCTAACAACAACATTTTCGGTGCAGGGACATTCAAGAATGCTGTCGATAATCCCTTAAACCAGCCGAACCAATGCTGTTCCGTTTTTGCTAAATCTATTCTCCAGACATACTTTCTGTTAGTAGTGGGAGCAGAAGACGCAGGTGGCGGCGGTGGCATGCTGGATGACTCTTCCTCTTGAATAATATCATCTCGTGATACAACTGGTTCTGGATTAGATTCACACGTGTTGTATTGGCTTGGCAATGTGTCAATATCATGAGTTGCTAATTTGCTAGTTTCAATGCTGAAATGGCACGTGTGTTACATGACTCGATTTATATTAATATCAATATAACAAAAATCTAAGTATCCTTAAGAACTCACTAACTTCGTTATCTGTCCAGGAACCGAGACTTTTGCCGATTGTATATTCCGAATTTGTCCACTACGAACGCTAAAAAATCAATTAGCATTAATTCTATCTCCAAATTTTATTTTGAATATTTATAAAAATGTATTAAGCAGCTGAAGAAATTAATCGTAAACAGCATATTCAGTAAAAATATTTATTTCTAGGAAAACAAAACCGAGGGAAAAACTAAATTTTTCACCTTTTTTCGAAAAATAAAGAAAAAGATCATAATGAAGTATCAATTCTTAATTTTCCAGAAAAATAAAATTGAAGAAAAAACCTAGTTTTTTCTATTTTTTCTGAAAAATATGACTATGATAGTGACGGCGGACTTTATTGATGGATTAATTATTAGACTTCGGCGTACAACACAAATGAACGAATTTCTTGGCGAATTCTGCATAAAAATGTATAACGCATGCAAGTATAACACATCATCTTACAGTAAACCAGTCTAATCTGCGTTTTATGCGAGCGACAATGATCTACACATTACTAATTATTTATGTGTAATTCACTGAAGATTACCGCATTTACAGTCGAAACGTTTGGATATTTGTAATGTTTTGTTTAGAATATTAAATGATTTCGTGTTGAAACACTGTTTATATTAGCACGACGACCCGGCTTGCTTTTATAACCCTTTACTATTATTTTGATTTAAATCTGAGGAGCTGTACTTAATATTTTATTGTAATTTTAATTATTAGAGTTTTTAAAGAAATCTTAAAACCATTAACATAAAGAACAATAAAAGTGACATTATCTTAAAAGAAAAAAAAAACAAAATACAAGGTAAAAACCTTTTTCAAAATTTTCAAAAATGTTTCCAGGTTAAAACACTAAGCATACTTAATCATGATGACTAATATGTCAAAAGCATGCTACATATTAAGAAATACTAACCACCACTC
This sequence comes from Solenopsis fugax, assembly GCA_003595255.1. Taxonomy (NCBI): domain Eukaryota; kingdom Metazoa; phylum Arthropoda; class Insecta; order Hymenoptera; family Formicidae; genus Solenopsis; species Solenopsis fugax. Next base: position 3,051 of record QKQZ01015980.1, on the reverse strand, counting down.
TATAGCTTGAGGTATGGTGCTAAAACTAGACGGTCGAGATCTTAAAAAACTCTGCATTGAGGCTAACGCATCCATTGCTGTGCCTTCTACAACGTCTATAACTCCTAATCCATGTAAATTTGGAATTAGCGAAGCTGCTCTTACAGCTACCGCTCCACCCATGCTATGACCAAAAAGAATTATCGGAATATCGTGCGCAATTATATCTACAACAGCTGCAACATCCCTGGATGAAAAAAAAACTAAGTAATGCAAATTATCAAATGTGGCAAAGATTTTTTATAAGATTTTATATACAGCAAGTGGTAACATACTTAAAAACAAAATGTTTTATAAGCTGTTATAAATAAATACATAACTTTAGAAACTTGTTTATTCATAGTTTTTAATAAATTTCAAATTTGCTCTAAAGCCAGTATTAGATTATGCATTGAAGATTATGCGTGAATTGTTAATTGAAATGAGAATTCAATCAGAACAAAACAGATTAAAATTACCTGATTGGTCAAATTCTAATCTCCAATTCACAATCTTCAATCTCCACAATTTGACATGGATTTTATAATACAACTTAAGATAAAAATACATAGAACATTTAAAACATAATCTCAAATCTTTAAAATATCTCAAAATTTAGAAAAATAAATGTAAATGTAATTTTACTCACGATGCTAAAGTGTCTGCAGACAAGTCTTCATCCTCTGTGGTGTGAGTATCCCCATGACCCCTAAGATCAATAGCCATGACTCTACACAATACCATTGTCATAATCGATTTCTAAAATTCATAACAATATGTTAATCTCTTTCTTAACATGTTATTAGCAATTGCAAATGGTACCCACTGTTAATTCTGCCCATGTTAAGCCACTGTAACCACCACCATGCAATAAAACTAATAACGGTCCCTCAGTGCCCTTGATATAAACGTGAAAAGTGTTCTGCCCCACCAGTACATCCTTGGAATGATCGAAGTATGGGTTCCACCGTACCGGTTCGTAGTCTCTCCTTCGCTGGGCTCCCCTCGACTTCCCAAGTCTTGAAAAGAGAAGGAAAAAATGTTCTTGTATACGGTTTCACAGCAACTTTCTTCAACTTGTTAGTAACTTATTAGAAAAATTCCACTTTCATGTTCCGTTTCTCAGGAAGGTCACACGAACCTGGCGTTCAAAGCTGAAAAATTGACGGCCGATGGTGGCAATCTGGATTTCAAAATTGACTTTTGAAGGGCAGACATGTTAACGAATTGCAGACGTCGGTGACACCGTCGTGTCGGAAACGCTCCTCGCACTCGTGTTTTAGGTTGCAGTCATATATGCAAAAGGGAACACTTCACGACACAGCGGTTGCACATACGTAGGAGACGACGGAGAAAAAAGTAACGTGAGGCGTACACGATCTGTTAACCCGTTAACGGACTCGTCTGTCGCCGGCAAAAGGAACGTTGAGGCGGTTGAGGAACGTCGAGGACACGAAACTCACACCCTCGTACACCGAGTACACCGACACGAATGGAGCGCAAATGGCGGAAACAGGTTTTTTTTCTACTCTTTCGTCCCTCTTTTTTTATTATTCTAAACATTATACTCGAACCTCCAATTTCTGGTAACACCAATTTTTTTTCGAGCAACCACTGGTTTGCTTAAATTATTTATAAACGTCAATACGTGTATTCGTCAATACGTATATTCGCGACTAGAGAGGTAAAGTGTTACTTTTCTCAATGAGTTTTGGGACGCTTTAAAAAACCCGCGATTTCAGTTTTCAGTACGATCCGAAATTCAAGGAAGTGGAAGCGTTATAACTTTTCTATTTGCGAGAAGGAAAGAAAAAATATGCTTTTTTAAAAGAAATTTTATTTATAGAACCTTAAAATTAATCTATTTCCTTTTAACCCGCTAAACAAAATCGTTTACGAACGTTTTGGTAACGTCCCAACAACCAGAAATGTCCCGAGTCAATTACTTTACATATGCGACGTCACATTTCCAACGTTTGTGCGATGTTTGCGCAATTTGCATACAACGTTTAAAAAATCCAAACAGGAAAAAATATTTAAATATGCTTTTTAAATAAAAAAAAATTTTTCTCTCTGAAAGTAGGCACCAGAATTATATTATATTCCCAATTTTCTTAATTGTAAGAATGCCAGCTTTTGCTTTAGAGGTTAAACGTTAGAAATGTGACGTCCACTGAAATATACTACTGGAACGCGCACGGCTATACAATCCTGTGTAAGGGTGTTATTACACGTGTCGTACGACAAAAATTTTAAGCGTGTTGATAGGCTGCAGAATAGAAGATTTCTAGAGACCCGAGAAATTTTCTATTCTGCAGTCAATCAACACGCTTAAAAATTTTGTCGTACGACACATGTAATAGCACCCTTGAGGCTGGTTTATGCAGGCAATAACCATAAGAAATTGGCCAATCATAATCAATTTATAGAAGAATTCTCGATTATGATTGACCAATTTCTTACGGTTATTGCCTGCATAAACCAGCCTTTACACTGTGATCTGAGAGAGAGCGTCCTAAGAGGAATCTTTATACTTCTTTAAGCTGATTGCGCACGCGTAGTGAACAGGAGTGGGAATGATACAGTCCCATGAAAAGTATATTCGTGCTAAATCTATATACTTGAGACATGGAGGACTCGAGAGAGCATTGCGGTGGTGGGGGTATGAATTTTGTAATCGGAAGTGCATCATGGGAGACGACCTATAACGATTCGTATGTACTTGATCGGAGAAAAATACCGGTTGAAGGAATGACCAATTTAAATCGTTTGTATTTCGTTTGAAGAGTTTTGAAGAGTTTTGAAGTGCAATTGAAAAGGTTTGTAGGTCGCTCTGTTAATTGTAATTAATTAATCATTTNGATTCGTTTGTATTTCGTTTGTAGAGTTTTGAAGTGCAATTGAAAAGGTTTGTAGGTCCTCCAGATAATTTTAATAAAATATTTTAAAGTCATGTAATTAACCGAAATATAGATTCCAGTACGCTACTGGTCCTGAAGACGCGTCCGATAGTCTCTCTAGTATTTCGATACT
>QKQZ01015970.1:0-15815 GCA_003595255.1 Solenopsis fugax | reverse complement strand
TTATATTAACAAAATTTGTATGGTTGTCCCCTTATAGTTGCCACCATTACAATTTTTTCTCTATGTGTATGATATAATTAATTACCATGCTGCATTGTAAAATTTATATAAGATATTTTGTACATGTGTTTATCCCTTGGCACTTATTCTAGTTAAAACAATAAGGTATCATAAATTGTTCAACACATTTTAAAATCATTAAAATTTAACTGTACATTTTAGTAAAAGTAATCAAACATATATTTTATCTTTTACTGTGTTAAATATAAAATAGCATGTAGTAGATATTAATAAATCAGAGAAAGTCACATAAAATTTTTCGAAATATATATTATCCTACTATCATTTTATAAGAAAATTCTCTCTGTGCAATACATATCTAATATTTGCGTAGAAAAATTAAATTGGATTAAATAGAATAATTATGCAGACGTTGCAAGAGATAAAATATTCGTGTGCACTTTTAAACAATTCCTTTACTTGGAATGGATTTTTTACTCGTTTTTTTCTAGTTTTTTCTCGTTAATCAATTGATGAGTCATTCGTTAGCGAGGTATCGCCTGAACGTTAACAATTGTCTTAATCACACCTCGGTTGGCTTATCAGTTCTTGGGACGGCAAGCGTAGCGTATCAGGGTTATCACTCCGTAACGGCTATTTTGTCTGGCCTATTTTTCAAGGTGGGTGCCGTTAAAGGCGTCGTTAAATTACGGGAACGCGTTCGCGGAAACTTTAATCGGTGTTCCTCGAAACAATGGCAGACACCGTTCGCGCTTGACGTTCGTGCTCAACCATATCAGTAGTCATAAGTGCAACAGATTACCGTTGTTGCCTCGATGCATTGTCCTCGGGAGCGCAATTACGATTACACTTGTAACAATTTCCAATCCATTTTCCATCAACATGATTTTTAAATTCCTAATTTGCAGAAAGATTTTAAATGCTTCAATTTTCTTAATCCCGCAAAAGAATTTAGATTGTTAATAGAGTATCAAATATTTCAATTATTAAATATAAAATAATTTAATAATTAAATTTGTATAGATTTTTAAATGAAATGTTGAAACGAAAGGAAGACAGATGGAATCGCACCACTTTTCACATAAAGGCTTATAATTTAAAAATTAGAAGAATATTTTTAAGTTTTTTACATCATAATAAAGAATACTTTTTTCTCTTTTTTATGTATTTTTTTCATAATATTTTAAAACACAAAATTTTAATAATCCTGCAAGTGTTGCGATTTAGAAAACGGATCTTCTAAATTGTACCACAAGTACAATTGCAAAAATCGTGGTTGTCTACTGTTGACGAAGTCTACACTAACTCGTTCCATTCCACGTAGAACTTCATTCCGCGTAAATGTTGAAAACTTCACGTCGCAAAAATGTTTTTTCTACAGAAATGCTGTATTTCCTTTCTACTTCATTTAATCTTGTTTTACAGTTCCGGTGCTCTTTGGGAACGTAAAATTCATAGATTCTGGATACTACTTTCCGTATTCTCTCTTGGCCTTCTCGTCCGTCGTAAAAAAAACAACCATTTACGGTAGCCAAAATTGCAATCCAGGCAACATCGTGATGCGTTTTAGGAGACTAGCACATTTCGTAAAACTTTATCTAATCTACAAAAAGATTGAAAAGAAAACCTTAACCCCATTAATCTACAATAATTCTAATATTTAATTGTGATCATTTACAAATTATTAAAGCTTGGGCCATTTATCTCATCTTTCTTGCAATTAACTACACTAGAACATAACAGCGATTCTTTTAAAAATTTAATAAATATTTATAATACAATAATTAACCAATTATGCAATTATTATATTTATATTAAACAATTAAAAAATGATTAAATTAACAAACCAATCGAAAATGTGGAAAAGAGGTTTTAAATTAGATAATATGTCAAATTTAAATTAGGAAAATGTGTCAAAAAATAGCTACACTATCACAATTTTTTCTATGAATCATATACATGTAAATAACAAATTCTTACTGTGTCTAACGTTTTGAATGTAATAAAGCATCAATTCTCAAATAGTCCCTCAAATAGAAACTGTGCAAATGCAGCAATTAAATTTCTAATGAGGTGCGATTTTGGCAACCTTCGCCTATTAAATTTAATCTTTTCCGGGAAGACTAAATTTAATGCACAATTCTTAATGTCTCCTCTCAGCTTGCTGTAACTCTTTAAGCGCGAAATAATTTTCGTATTGCGATTCATATGCGTACGATTTAAAATCTTCATTTATCGAACTTGTCACTTTATCTATTTATACAATGTAGAAAAATTAGAAAGTGCGAAACTTTTGCTAATTTTTGGAAACGATTATTTGTATAATAATTCACCCATGCTTGATTAAATACGCTTAATAAAATCAAGCTGAGATTCGGACGCGTTCGACAGTGACTGCCGAATAATTCGCGGAAAACTGTTCGCTTTTATCGCCGCGTATTATCTATCGCGTACGCGGCGACTAATTTTCACCGAGGCATTTTCATTGATCAACGCACGGCCGCACGGCGGACGTACGGCGAATCAAATTGTCGCAATTTCAGCGGGGCGGACAGTTTTCGCAGCTCGCGCGGGTCCAGCGCGTAACAAATGCAAAACAACGTCGACAGAGATCGACGCTGCAATTTTTCGCCCCCAAGTATTTACGCGTCGCATTCCGACTACGACGGAGTATAAATCCACGTCCGCTCTCGCGCGCCCCGCTTGGCAGTTATTATTCGGCGAAACAGAAACTCGATCGCCGAGTGCGGAACGGTCCGCGTGTCCAGTCCGTCCTGGCGACGATGAATTCGATTTTCACCAATTTGCGATCCGCCGCGGGCGAAACGTCGTCGCCAATCTTCGTCCCGACTCTCTTTGTCGTCACCGCGATCGATCCCCGTCGTTACAAAGGCGGTCCGGACGCGCGCAGCATCCGAAAGCCGGATCTCTCCCGCAAGAGCGTCTGCCGCGAAATTCTGGCATTCGCGACGGAACGGACGATGAAAAATTGCGCGACACGCATCCGTGCGACACGTATTTCAAATTTCTGTCTTGTCAAATAAAACGGCACATTAAAATAAAAATACGTCAATACTTCAGTATTAATATATCATTCTTTGTAGGTACTTGCACTGTAAAAAAATTTATTCTCAAAATTACATACTATAATAGATGTAAAGTTATTAAATAATAGTAAATTTTCACGGATTTTTGTTAAGATATATAAAGATAAAATTAATTTTGTAATTTGTAATTAAGCAGATTGCAGAAATTTACAACATATATAAAGATGATAATGTAGCAATATGTTTTGCAATTGTATTATTATGCATTCAAATATTGTCTCTCTATCATACATATTGTAAATGATACACTGTAAAACAATTTTATGTAAAATTACATTTATTATAGTGTAATTTTGAGACCCATTATAATAGTTGTAAAATTCTATACGTTTGTAAATTTATAACATATATGGAAAATTATAGAAATGATAATATAACAATACGTTACATTCAAAGATTGTCACTCTATCATACATGTTGTAGACATAGAATGACTACTGTGCCCGCAAAATTTGAATAATTACATGTAATATTTAAAATATCCTGTCATGTACGTAATTTTCCGTATAAAATAAAATATATTTACTCAATAAAAGCAAATCTACATATTTTTTGCGGAATTACATAATATTTACGGAATTAATCGTGTAATTTTTACATCTATTATATATAAATTTACTGAATTTTTTTACAGTGTAGACTGAATAAGATCCACTTAATCTATTTCGTTTTTAGAAAACTTCAATTATAAGGATATCGCAATATACTGTATTAACCCTCCGTGATCCAATGTTTTTTTTTTTTCGTTGCTTTTCTAGTCCAACCGGGTCATTGGTACCTGATAGTGTGTTTTTTGAAAAGGTTTTTGAGTTCTAAAAAATCTAAAAAAATTCTGGCACTCTCTTCCAACATTCCAGAATACGATTTCACAGTTGTTTGACTCAAAATGTTTTTCATTTTTTTTTTTTTTTTTCGGTATGTGTCCGAATTTGAGGCAAAATAATTCAAAATTGAAAATTCGCGTGAATTTTTAAATCCCTCGTTGGACCAAAGAGGATTAAATAGAAAGTTTTAAAAAATAAAATTAGTTAAGCGGATCTTATTCTGCACAGTATCTACTTCAGTGTCTCAAAATTTTGATATTTTCTATTATTTTTATATTGCTTGAATTGTTAAAACTAAACATTTTAATATTATTGTTATCCTTATTATTATTATTATTATTATTATTATTATTATTATTATTATCGATGTTGTTATTGTTGTTCTCATTGTTACTGTTGTTTTACGAATTCGGAGAGATCTCATTTTACACAGGAATATTTTAAAACGAGAGGACAGTGTGTGGTTCAGGTAGGCGTTCTAAGTCGCTGGCTTTGTAACTCCATTGGTCGGAGACTTTGTGCCGCGCGAAATTCCCAGCATTAATTCCTCTGCCATCGAAACCTTTCCGGAGTGCGTCTCTTTTCTCTCTCTTTTTTATTGCTTGCTTGAATATATTACGAAGTGAGAGAATCGACTCCGGGACTCCGAAGTGTGCACGTGCGTGCATGCAGCAATCTGGTGGGTGGGCGCGCGCAATTGCGGGGTCCGCGCGAGAGATGGATTCATGAATTACGGGCGCGCAAGCTACGCGTGGTAAATTACAAGCGTCGGGGAATTGGGTCGATTTAATCCCGCGTTTTGCGCGCGAGGTGCCCGCGTAGGTGGATGGATAGATGATGTTCCGCGAATCCGCGATCAATTCCCTTCGTGGAAGCGCATCGCGTATCATAAATGCCGCGCGGCCGGCGACGGCACTTATTATCCGGACGCACCGGTGCATCCAGCGAGACGGAGGAAGAGGGCAGCTGGCGGACGCTCGGAATTTTCCTTTCGCAAAGCGTTAACGTCGCGTGTATGCATCATGCCCCATATATCTTGATTCCATGAAAAAGAATTAGGAAATATGAAATAAAAATTGATAAATAGGTAAGACTCTGGAATAATAAATCACACGTTGAGAAGAAAATTTCTAAGAGCCAACGCAATTATCGGTGTGTAAATTAATTATTGTGCATATGTATAATATAATAATTAATTTACAATGCGTAATGATGTAATTAATTTTAAATGCGTATTAAAAGTTAACTATTAAAATTGCGAAATAATTACAAAATTTAGATTTATTGTTAATCTTCCATCTATGTAACTTAACAAGAGTTGAAATAATTGGAGTCATCATTGGGAAAGATACATTTGTTAAAATTCGATAAAGATAAACGAATTTATTAATGAATTTTAATAATTGGATTTTTCACATCCTTAATGACTTCAATTATTTCAACAATTCGACTCTTATTGAGTTACATAGAAAGAAGATTTTAATTTTCTAACGATTTCACAATTTCATTAATTTAACTTTCAATGTGCATTGAAGAGGACTCAAATCGGGATGGAAACATTTATCATTATTTTATATATTTATTATTTATTAATTATTTTAAATATACAAATTAATTGATAGCTGCGTTGTCTCTTCAGGCTTCCTTCCTAACACACACACATGTAATTTATTAATTATATATATTATGTATAAACACATACACACATATACATTTGACAGGTTTCCTATAAAAACTAAACCCATTTTTTTAAATTTCAAATTAAACTTTCTGTTTCTGTATCGCAAACAATTTTGTTCCAGTAAGAATCAAATAGAAAATGAGAAATACAAATAGGTAGTAAACATAATATCTTTGCAAGAATCAAACTAGCCCAGAGATTTTTTTTTTAATGAATTAAAAAATAATCAAAGCCTCAAACTTGGTTCTTTTACTTATTACATGAGTGAAAAAATTATTATATTTATTACAAAGAGAAATATAAAAGAATGTTTTTGTTACGAGCAATTTTAAAAATTTTGTAAATAAAAAGTGAAAAAATTATTGCTTTTTGCTTTAAATAATTTCCTTCTGTATCTTTTATTCTTATTAATGTTAAAAGAAAGAAATATAAAATATTATTAGGTAAATAAGCAATAAATATAAAAGTCCAGATTCTTTATATTTTTTAATATTTTTCTTTTAAAAATGCATCAAAATATTCAAGCCAATAACTTTGTTCTTATATCCATTACATGTTCGGAAAAAAATTACCATATTTATACACTGAATGGTTTGAAGAAAAGTTTCTTTTGTTTCCTGAAAATTTAACTTTTTTTAGTTGTTGTTTAGTTTTGTAGAAAACTTTTCATATATATTTATATATATTTTATATACATACACATAGTTGTTTATTGACGTATATATGCTGAACTTACATAATTCTTGTTATTTATCATATTATTGTTACAGACATTTTTTAAATAATAATTATATTTGCTTGCGTGATATAATAATTATTAAAAAAATATTTATGAAAATAATATGATAAATAAACATATATGTAAACATGAAGTTACTGTAATATAATTACCCTTTTTTGTAAAAAAAATAACGTATAATAGAAAATTAAAAAATCTCGTGTTTTTATTGTACTGTGAAAAACACTGCGCATCATTTTTCATTTACACGTAAATACAAATATTTTATACGCTGTTACAATAAAAGGCTGAAAAACATGTTGTATTTGTGAACGGGTATTGTTTCACTTGTATGATATTTCAGAAATACAATACTATTGTGTAAATATACTTATTTAGACGACATAAATCAAGGAAACCATTGCAGAATTAATATGTATGTACAGTCACAATTTTATCTTCTTGCGAGCCAATAACGCAATTTTTATCGAATAAAAAATTGTTGCGAGAATTTAATATTGCCAAAGGGAAATGGAGGAGAGTTTAGTCGCGCATGGTTGGAGGTATTAAAGGATTTTGTGGAAGGGAAGAGATTTCTCTGAATACGAGCAGCCCTTCGGAGAGCCAAACACTCCCTGTTGACACACCGTCGACATACTACCCTCGATAAATTTTTACGCGATCACTTCGCGCGTCACCTCCAGCGCTTCACCTAATTTCTTGCTCGTTTCGACGAGTATCAAACCACCCCGGTCCCGTCGATTCTTTCCCTCCTGTTCGCACCCCATTCGCAACCATCATTTGCACCCTCCACTTGAGGGGTTTACAACTCGGTGACGCTTTATCGCCGCCGGCCTTTTGGGTACTCGATTTACGATACGCGTGAACTTTAAGAGATGGGCGGATGCTGTTTACTCTCTTACGATCTCTCTTGTCATAAAGTCTCGGGACCTCGTAAATTCTGTCACGCCAAAACATCTACTCGCGGAGGATCATTATCGCGTTAGTAAACAGCCACGTAAGAACATCAAACAAACGGATCTGAAGTAGAATACACAAAATATGTTTAAAAAATTTCCTCCCAAAAGAAAAACAGAGTAATTAGAAAAATCGAGTATTAAGAGAACGTATATAAAAAAATCTAAAAATATGAAATTAAATTTTAAAATTCCCAAATATACTATTGGATTTTCTTTTCAAAGAGATCGGAGTTCAGGTCTCAGTTTCAGTAATTTCGAGATATAAAAATTTGAAATTCAAGCAGACTAAAAAATGAATTTACAAACTAAATTTATAAAGTTATCAAGAAAAACTAGAGAATAATTAGAGGAGCCAATTTAAATATCATGAAAATGTACATTAAGAGAAAAGTTGCTAAATTTTAATAAATATTTATTCGAATAGTACTAATGAAATATTTACTAAATGTAAATATATATTTATTTAGTACAAAAACTACTAATTTAACTTAAATATTTTTTCTTACCACTAATTTAATTTAAATATTATTTTTTCTTGTAGAGTAAATATTTATGTGCCATAAATAAATATTTTATTAGTACTATATTTAAATAAATATTTATTAAAATTTAGAAACTTTTTCTCTCAGTGTATATTAAGAATTTAAAAATGTAAGATCAAATTCTAAAACTGCGAAATACTGCCGGATTCTCTTTTCAAAGAGATTGGATGTCTAAAGGAGTCTCGAGATCCAAGATCCAAGAATCTGAAATTAAATTTACAAGATATAGAATATTTCGAAATTCGCAAATCGTAACATTAATATAACAAAGGCACGTTGTGCGTAAATTACTCTTTTACTCCTATTTTTTCTGATTTCTACTGTGCAATTCCACGCGCGACGTAAATACCGGTTATCCTACGGGTTTAAAGCTGACCAATCATAAATGGTGTTTAGTCGTATATCGCACGAGTGGTAGAATTAGTGACCGCACAACAAATAATCGTCTAAACGTAATTTTTGATTGGCCAGCTTACAATCCTTATTTAAAAAATTACTGCTTGAAATAAAAATCTACAAATAAGTATTTTACTTAATTTTTCGATAACTTTCTTGTTATAGTATTTTGATTTGTGCGAATTTCGGGGCACCCTGCATATATAAAAAGTTACTTAAAAAACAAGAGACTATCTAGAGAAATCAAGTATCATGAAAATATGTAAAAAATTAAAAAATGTTAAATTTTTAAATTCAAAATTGTGCTCACTGGATTTTTTTTAAGGATGTATGAGTCATATGTCAGAACATTACCAAAAATTTCATGAAATATTCTACCATTACATTTGAATATCTGTGTAAAATTTGAGCACAATTCCTTATTGGTTTAAAAGTTATTTAATTTTAAACGAAACAAAGTGAAGTATTCGACCGAGTAATGTATAATAATACAAATTAAATAAGAAAAGCCTTCTACGGTCGTAGCTAGATCTTCGTGCTATGTTTGTTTGTGTGATTTTATAAACCCATTCAAATTTAACGAAACTGCGCGCTGATTACTTTTCAGACATATAACACAGCCCTAAGTTAAATAAGAATGAGTAATATCACGTTTTTATTGAATTAAAATTAATTTAATAATGATTGATGCTGACTTGCATCTAGATATTATAACTCTTCCCCCCTCCGAAAAAACTGTAAAGAATTTATTGCGAAAAATATCACCTCAGCCAGGGCTTATTTAATTTTTCTTTACTCTTGATTTTTATGTAAAATCATGTTTTACTTATTTGCAAATTTGGTAGAGTAGCATTATCAGTTAAATCAAAATTTTTATACTAATAAAATTCTAATAAATTTCCGTGCAAAAACTCACTTAGATCCACTTACTCATTTAAAAGTTATTTATTTTAAACTGCAGCAAAGTACAATTATTTTCGCTGCAAAAATTAAATGTCAAATTATAAATCGAATTTTTCTTTTTTGCAGCTAGTTTTAGGGCCAAAATTCGGACATTTGTAATCAAAATTTTGTTGTTGATTAGAAAAAAAAAAATATAAACCTAGGGAAGCCTTCAGTTTTTAAATTTCGATAACTTTTAGCTCGTATTGTATAGCCAAAACACCCTGAAAAGATGGATCTGATGTCCAGTGGAAGTCTAGAGATCTCTCCAAGAATTTCAAACGTGCTCGCGATCTGTAAAACTATACGGATATGCGAGCGTCTCAGGATGCAATCCCATGACTTATCGCTAATAACCCGCATTAATGCTCATACGTCGATTTAGACCGGGACGAGGGGGAGGCGAGGGCAGAGAGGAGGCCAGTCGTGACTACCAGAGGCAATATCTCAAGCCTAATTGCATCGAGCGACCGATGCTGCGAGTATCGGACATGAGCGCTGTACGGCTCCGCCGCGAAGGATGACGATGTCGATGATGATGCTGCGAGCGATGCAATTAGTGGTGCAGCGCCGCGTGCCTCCGGGCACTGTGTATCGGTCCCGGGCTATTTCTGCGCGCGGCGAAACTCGAGTCGCTCCACGCCGCGGGAGTTTCCCCCGTGCGGAAAGCGGGAAGGAACACCCCGAGCGCGCGAGGATGCTGATCGCGCTCGCGGATGGGATCGCGCGATCGATACCGCGGAAAACTCTCGGTAAATGCGCGTTACGCCGCATTCAGATGCAATACTGCGGATTTCATAGACGTCAGATCCCAGATAGGTAGTTAATTATAGCGTTGTTTTGTAGATGCAAATTGATGTAGAGATATAATCTGCTGTGAAATTGTATTTAGTCACACATATAATATTCTTATTAGGAATTACGCGTTGCAAATTAATAAACTGTGATAGATACATGGCGTATCTTTGATCAATTTTAACATTTTTTATTGTGCAAGTTTCATTTTGGTGTGTAAAAATACAAAAATAGCTTTAAAATATTCTTTTGAATATTGACAATGATACATATTTTTTTGTAGATTTAAATTATTATTTTTAATATACTTTTTTAATATTAAAAAAAAATTCTGATCAAAGGTACAACGCCCATAATGTATCTCTGATCAATATATAAAAAAGATGTGTACAAAGTAAGGTATTTTTATGTATTTATTTTATATTTTATACTGACAAGTAAACCTACCCAAGTGTCACTCTTCGATTTTGATGAAACTTTGCACACTTCTAGGGCGATGAAAAATAATCGACATGTATTTTTTTATATTGGCGGTAATTCAGTTTTAAGGGTAGAAACTATCCTTTGAATATTTGGGGATGTATTCAAGATTTGAATATCCATTAAACAATTTAAATTGTGAAGGCTTTATGGAGGTTTTCGATGTCGCTGAATGTCCAAATTTGATGTCGAAAATATCATTATCAAAATGGCGGATTCAAAATGGCGTCTCATTGAATACATCCCCAAATATTCAAAGGGTAGTTTCTACCCTTAAAACTGAATTACCGCCAATATAAAAAAATACATGTCGATTATTTTTCATCGCCCTAGAAGTGTGCAAAGTTTCATCAAAATCGAAGAGTGACACTTGGGTAGGTGAGAGAAAAAATATCTTAAAACAAAAAAATTATTTATTCGATGGATCCTAATAGTTCATTTACTTGCAGTCAAGTTAAAATTTTTTTAATTGAAATATTTATGTAAATAAAATGAAATGATTTTTAATCAAGTAATCTTTTTTTTGCAATTCTAGAAAATATTTACTGTTAGACTATTTTTATATTCAAGATAATCAGATTTTTTTATCTAAGAAAACAATTTAATCAAGTTTAATAATATTATTAGCTTATTTATAAAATTATTTAAATTTATAAAACAAAAATACAAAATTATAATAAGGTAATATTCACATTTACTTGAAAGTAAATATTTTTACTTAATTAGAACAAACAAATACCTACATCAAAGTATATGATTCAAAGAAAATGTATTTTTTTTCATTAAAAAATTTTTTTTCAGCGTATTTTTAACGTTTTTTTTATAACACATTTTACATTACATAATAAAAAAATTTCGTACGACAGAATCACTCTTAATAAAAATAAAATTTTCTTATATCTTTTTCAAAATTTTACATTAACCTTTACATTAATCTCTATTTTACCTTTACTTTTATTTTATCTTTTCCAGTATCTGTTACTAGTTAAAAGTATAATATTTTCTCATTTTCTATATGTTATTAATTTTCTAAATTATAGTTTAATATTGACAATGTTGAATTTTAACCAATTTTTTTGCAATATCAGTCAGGCTTTGAGCCTGGAACTCTTTCTGAATTTGTGACGGGCATTTTGAGTCCAATTACCCGTCGGCACGCTGTTTACAGAATTAAAAAATATATTTATATGGAAATATTATTGTAAATATCAATCTAGCCCGATTCGATTCGACTCATGTTCGTGTTCGAATAATTTGCACATCTCCACTTTTTTCTCACTTCTTTCATATCCGAGGTATCGGGTACGGTTTCGACTGGCACATCTCGTAGAGACTCGCGATTTTAATTTGCGAATGGCGTTCGCAAATACGTAGGGATCAAGCTCGCGGGAAAACGCGAGTCCCTTTGTTTCTATGATGCAATTTTCATCTCTCGTTGCGGCGCGAAAGTATGATATTTCTCTGGCGGGACGCTGAATTACCATCGGCTGACGATTAGCATCCTCCTGGCACTCTTTCACCCTTCCTCGTGCCTCTACATATATCCGCAGTTTTTACAGGCGATATTTTTTCACGTGTCCATTTCATCGCGATGTTTTGCCCGTGATGAGTTTATTCGTCAGCCACGACGATTGTGAGGACATCACTTATTGATCCCTCTTTCGTAGCAACAGTCTTCATTAAAATTTGTCCTTTTCAATCAGACTTTCCCTTTGAAATGAATTACATTTATGTTTAAGCGGCGGCCAATGGAAAGAAGAAATTGTAAAAAGATTAAAAAATTGTAGAGTGCGTAAATATAGCTGAAGGAACTAAATAAATATTTGGTTCTTTCAGAGTGAAAGAATCAAGTTTCTTGAGAAGTAATTTGAAATAAAATTGCAATTGCTATGCGTTTTATGAGTATCTTTATTGGACTTTTGGGAAATTATAAAAATGTTAGATAATTAATATACTGTCTGAAAATAAACTTAGCAATGTATTAATATTCTTTGGGATAATAATGTTTTACGTTCTTATTTTGTAAATGATCTTCGCAATGTTTTTTTACAAACGCATTTAATTAACATAATTTTCTTATAAAAGTTATAATATATTTAAATTGATTTAATATTTATCTGTTCTTTATTAACTATATTTAAAGAATTAATTGAGTTTTTTTATATCAATGTTATTTTTTAATTTACAATAACCATGAGATAATGAGAATTGTACTCGTTATGCATTTTATGAGTATTTTTATTGGGCTCTCGGGAAATTATAAAATATCTGACAATGAATAAATATCGTTTAAAAATAATAATAATTTTAACAATGTATTAATGAACTTTAGAAAAACAATATTTTTTTATGTTTTTATTCCGTAGACGATTCTCGAAATATTTATTTTTACAGACACATTTGATTAACATATAACTCTTAGAGAAGCTATAATACACTTAAATTGATATAATATTTATCTGTTCTTTATTAACTATATTTAAAGACTTAAATGAGTCCTTTTATATCAGTATTATTTTTGAATTCTCAATAATCATAAGATAAGATTAAGTAATTGCAGTCGCTATGAGTTTTATGAGTATTTTTATTCGGCTCTTGGAAGATTATAAAATGCTAATTTTATTATCATAATTTACTATTTAAAAATAATAATGCAATAATAAATTCAACAATATATTAATATACTTTAGAAAAATAATGTTTTATGTTCCTATTTCACAGATGATCCTCGTAATTATTTTTATTTTTAAAGGTACAAACACGTATTTTACATAAAATGCAAAAGTTAAAGTCGACAGCTTCAAGTTTTTTTGGAGAAATCAGCCGACTTTAAAATCGTGCTTGTTTCTAAATTTATGCAAAACAAAAACTATTAAACATTTAGTCACCAGAATTTGTAGATATTTTTTTTACAAGTAGATATGTGCAATATTTTCTTTAAAAAAATAAGCAAATCTCGCGTTTTAGATTAGACTCCCCCTTATAGAATTAAATTAAAGTGTCTTTGTATGAAAATAATACCTCTATGAATTTAAATACCTCTTAGTTAACAATAATCACAAGATATTCAATATCTCGTCTTATTGTGAGGCGCCTTTTATTTCGAGTACGCTCGCGGGATGCATTTCCGCCGCGATCTCTCCTAATCCGGTCGCCCCGGCAGCTGTACTTCCGCGCACTTTCTCCAACTCAAACGAAAATAGCGGTGCACTCGGGCTCTCGGCGGTTTGAAAGAAACCGAGCGCGGAAAGTGCATCCGGAACCAGCAGCCCTCGCCCGTCGCAATCTTTACGGGGAAGCACGCCGGGGCGCCTCTTATCGCGAGCCGCGGGCCGTCGGTTCCGGGACACGCGCGCGCACACGCCATATGCGCCCGTGCCCATGCACGATGCACATCGCGTTGGTGCATTTAGGAGCCGCTCGCTGANGAGAGAGCGTCGGTTGCACTCAGCTACGCGGAATGGCTCGCGATAGCGCGGCATTGTCGCGCGTGACGCGATAAACTTTGACGGCGTCGCGCGACAATAAAGGCTTCCCTCCCCCCTCTCCCTTTCCCCCTTTTCTCTCCCATTGGTCGGTTAATCCGCCCGCTTCTCGCAGGAAGCGTTGATAAGCGCCGATAAGCTAGTCGACGTACCGTTTCGATGTGCTGTTTCCCCGTTTCAGTGGGGGAAGGGGGATTTTCGCGGAGTCCCGATCTCGGGGGGGGGGGGAAATCATGTCCGAATTACTCTAAAATTCCGCGGACGATTGTTTCTCTATAAATAAAAATATATCGGAGATACATGCGAATAGTTCGCGATTAAGGATGTAGAGGAAGATGGGGGTAAGACGGGGTAGTTATGGTTTGATGATGAATGAAAGCTGGTTTTCATAATTTTCGAATTATCTTTGCTTCTTAAATATTCTTTGGATATCAATCTTTCAATAAGTACACTCTAAATCTCATAGAATGAAAAACTACTCTAAGACAGTGACAATTGAGCCAGTGCAATTTTTCGAGTGATTTTTCACTCTAATAAGAATAAAAATTCACTCCTACATAATGATAATTGAGCCAGTGCAATCTTTTGAGTGATTTTTCAATCTAAGAAATTTAGAGTGTATCATTAAATAAAATCTTCAGAGAATTATAAACTTTATTTAAAAAAGACATTTCTCTCCATTTTGCTCCACCAATAGAATAAGACGGGGTGTCAATCACCGTGGGCAAGATGAAATACACTTTAAAAACATCTATACTATGATTTAATATTAATTTCATAAGCGGAAAAATGAAATAAAATGAGATAAAATCATAAGGAAATTCCAAAAAATATATATAAATTATGATCTAATTCAATAGCGCAGCTGTTTACTTTGCTGGCTCGTGGATAACTTTCAACGACATAGGGGCCACATCTAACGCGTATGTTCGATTGTGATTCTTGCATTCGAATCGCGCGATACAGGGAATAACGTCGTCTTACCTCGCCACCCTATTTTCTCCACCTTTCCCTATATCATATCTCAAAACATTAAGAAAACATTATGAAAAAATTACAAATTGCATTTGAAAGTAGTAAAAAAAATTTGGCGGCAATTTTCTATCTGGATAAAAAATTATTTCAATAAGAAGTAGACATGTGCTCTAATGAAAACATAATTAATAATGAAACAATTAATAGTGAAAAAAATCTGAATTTTTTAAGTTTAAGTACTTTAACTATTCAAGATGATTTATGTAAAAGTTTCATTGCGATGCAGAGATTAATTCTGTAAAATAAACAAAATTTATTTATCTTTATTTACAAAATAACTAAACAATCATGATAAAACAATGTATAAATCATCAATACTTACACAAAAAATCGAGATTTTTCTTAATTTGTCTTATGTTGTAAAAAATAATTTAATTTTTAATAATAATAACAATAAACTATAAGAACATGTTATTAAATAAAAATATAATCTTATTCACATAATTTTTATCAACTGAAAGAACAATTTCACTGTAGTATCTAAAAATTGAGCTAGATACAGATTAAAAAATAATTTTATATTGGACTGTATCAAAATTATTATGTAACACATTCAAGCATAATGATACTGCCACAAAAAATTTTGACATTCTAGCAACCAGCTTAAACGTTCAATATAAATTTTTTAATGATTCAACATAATCATTTTTAGATCTGTATTTCAGCAAAATTATTCTTACCATGTTTAGTTTATTTGAAGTGTTAATATTAATGCATTTTCAAATTTTATTTACTTTGCATTAAGGAGGGAGATACATTTAGAAGGCTAGAAAAGAGGCAATTTTCAAGAATTTTTAAAATTAAAACTA
>QKQZ01015965.1:0-14886 GCA_003595255.1 Solenopsis fugax | reverse complement strand
GCGAGACCAGCGGCAGCGTGAGCCCCGGCTTGCCGGCGGCCACGCTTGATCTGAGTAGTGCCGCTACCACCAACAGTCCGCATGAATTGTCGACTCTTGTTTAAAGACTTTGATGGAGTAACAGAAGAGCAGGATTTCAGGTTCCAAGGATCTATTTGGAGATGTATTCTTTGACCAGTAGAAGAGATTATCTCCCTCGGATTGTCTTAAGATTTATAAGGAATAAATCTGATCAATTATTTAGAAACAAATTCTTCAACAGACGTTGTCTAAAAAGATGGGACCAAAATCGTTATGGCTGTCGCTGTTTATCTCATTTTGTTATTGCTGTGTCATATTGTAACATTATCGGCATGTTATCGCGCAATTAACAGTGTCATCATTGCGTCACATAGTATTTATCTTTTATTTTGCGATATTTCTGAATACTATCGCAAAGGTCGATAAAATGTTATCCACCAGGATATCCCGTGTCACTTTGATAATGATGAATTATAGGTCTTTTGCCTATCCATATATATAATATTTATGATCCTTTAATGAAAAATTATCGAAAAAATATCGTTCAGACATTCGTTGATAAATAATTCATTAAGAAACTAAGAAAAGAATAACTTAATGAATTTTTATGTAGAATTTGTTGACAGTCAGTAAAAACATGAAACAAGGCGTGACCGCGACAATACATTTTTGAAATTTAATTTTCATTAACCGATATTATTTGACATAATTTTCATTTTAAAACTGTAACTTTAATGAAGAGAGTAGAGAGACGATTTAACCGATATTGATATTACTATAGAAGCTATGCAGAATGATGCAAAATAATGTTTCTTAACCGCTTTTATAATCACTTTGAAAAAAGTATTTCAAGAATGTCAGTTTTATTAGAATTTACCGCTGATAAAATTGCAACATCTTTGTTTGTCTATTCTCTATACTATTCCAGCAATTATCGACGACCTTGGAATTTACACTCAAAGCCACTGACCATGTTTATGGCCTGGGCCATTAAACCAATATTACTCGAGTTATAAGGTTTTTTGTTTCTCTCTCTCTCTCTCGCCGGGGTACATAGTTCTCTTGTAAAGTCAGAATCCGAACTGTCTTGATCCTGCTAGTATTGTAACTAACATGATTTAATGACTGGTCGATAGCGCTAGTTCTTGTTGGCCTTAATAAGCTGCACATTTTTTGCTACCAATTATAATTTTCTCAGGCAGATTTTACCTACTTGATTTTTTAACTAATACATTCGGAGGAACCGTATACATACATACATACATACATATATATATATATGTGTGTGCGTATATATGTATGTATATACACACATACTTATTGTACATAATGTTCTTGGAGAAATTTCACACCACGATGCAATGTGAGAATTATTTCGATTCCTCGAACGAAACTTGCCGATTTATGCTTTATTTACTGATGAATCCTACCGCCAAGAGCAACAGGTTCCTGTTGCGCAATGCCAATAAACAAGAATTCTTCGTCTACCGATTGTGTGCTGTACTTCGTAAGTACTCTCTAGTTATGACTCTCTCGGAATATCGAGTAACCAGAAAAATTCGTGTAAGTAATTTCCAATGCCGAAAATAAAACACTAATAATTTTTTTTGTCAATAAACTTTAATTTAAAAATATATTAAAGGTAATTTTTTATGCTGGATATCTCGGTAAGCAAGAAACATTAAATAAGTAATATTTAGAAATGTTATTATACATTTTTAACATTTTTAACATTTTAAAATAATATTGTATAAACATTTCAAAAAGATTTGATTTATTTTTTGAAAACATTGAAATATTTTAAACATTATCTCCAAGCCAGTCAAAGTTTGTTCATATTGATGTATATACAATGTAAAATACATTTGAAAACGTTACACGTTATCGAATATCGTTGTAATAATGTGGTAACATGATTTTGCTTACTAGGATAATTCATTTTTTTTTAATTATTTAATATACTTACCGAGTTCCGATTATCGATTATGATTGTTGACATGTACTTTAATAATGCAACAATGTGCGTACTTACGAAGCCCAGAGATCCCGACGAAATGAGAGATTGGCACGAATGTGAATCTTGCCATGTTTTCACGTATTATTATTATTATTATTATTATTATTATTATTATTATTATTATTATTATTATTATTATTTGTACTTATCTTGCAGAATCTCTAGTCCTAGATTATTTTCGTTCACATGTATGTATGTGTGAAAGCATAAAGCATTTTAGAATTCCAGATTTTTGTATAATTGCGACGCTTATTGAGACAATTCGATAAGCTGCGGGAAATTTGTGAACTCGACGAAATAGGGAAATCAGGTTTACATTTTTACAATATAAATATCATTAGAAATCAATTAAACTTAAATATTAAAGAAACGGAAAATTTGATTAGTTGCCCGACTTTTTTGCACTTTTAATGTAATATATGTGATATGTGATAAGATCTGTTCGTGTTGCTTGCTTTTTTGTATTCAGCATTTTTACTCTCTTCCTCCAACTCCCGAACATATACTTGTTTCGTTTTAAGTGCAAAAATTTTTTTAGAATTTCAAGCAATGCGAATAAATCTATAAGATATGAAAATTTTGTTTTGTTCTATCCGCATATTCATTAATCTACCAAAATGGAAAGAGTTCTTTAAATTTCCGACCTTTAGGAGTGTGTTGTACGATTATAAATCAAATATTTTGTTTCCTTTATACATCATACGTTTTAATACTTAAAGTTATTAAGTTATGAAACCGCTATAGGTTTATATTTAAGTGCATTTAAAATTAGATTTATAATTTTATAATCGTTACTGCGTGTCATGAAGGATTCATACATACACACATATTAAAAGAGAATGTAGTTTCAGTACTTAAAAATCATTGTAAAATACTTATGAGAGCGAAAGATATTCTTTTTATGTCATAAGTTTTTTTTTTCTTTAAAAACATTGAAACGACTTGGCGTCAAATTTTCGCACTTATTAAATGCAAAAACATATCGAATCATTTCATTCAATTTATTAATGGTATGAAATATCTTCCTGACCATAAAAATAAAACATTCGCGTTATTTAGAGTATTCGGAATTTAACTTCTAGTATAATTGAAAAAAAGAGAAAGCATAAACAATTTATCGTCGTTAATGGTGTATTACATAGAACCGTAATACAAATCATGTGGTAACGACTTATGTAAAGACTCCATAATACATGGACATGACATACCGTTATACTACTAATACGGTAAAAGTTCCATATTCGCAAGGATTACGTATTCTGTAAAATTAACGCGTGCATTTTTTTCTTTGCGTAATCATGGCATCCAAATACGAAATACTTGAATATCACGAATATGCAAAAAGAACCGGAAAGATCAAGACCAGATATTATAAAAAAGTATTATATGAAGAAATAGAGAACACGTTTTTTCCTTTATCCTTCACACATCTTTCATTAATTTTATTTTAAAATAAAAATCAGAGAGATTCTTACAATTATTTAAAATAAAAATGTTAAAAATAAAATTTTTTATTCCATTATTTCACGAATATCTCTATCGATTTTTTCAAGAATAAGTGAATTTCGAAACTGCAAAGGTGATAATTGATATCAACGAAAAATAAGTTACCGGCAGAATAAAGAATGCGCGAAACTGGAGCTTCTACTATATTCTGCAGGCTTGTAAATTTAATCGGTTCGAACATTTAAATGCAAAAATTATTTAAAATCTTTTATTATTCTTTTACTATTTCTAAATTTCTCGTTCGTACGTTATTTTATATTTAATTCTGTATAATCATTGAATCAAATTATTTAAAAAATATATCAACTTTCGCGACTTGTGTCTAGCTTCATGAATTGAATTAGAAATTCGAAACAAGACTCGTAATAAACTTTCACTACTCTGACATTTAAGTGAACCGAGAGACAAGTCGATTAAATATATATGTACATAATGCAAGAATATACATAAGATATATTCTAGAGATGTAATTTAAACGGGCAGGGTAAGAAATTGAAAATATTGTAAATTACATAGTAGCGTATACATGTATACACTTCACCGCGTTTTGTAAGTAGTGCAGTAATAATGCATTTATAAGTAGTGAAGCATGTAACTTAATCATGTGAGTAAGTTATTTGTTGGGTTCATATATAACGCACATAGTACAAAAGTGTTTTAGCTTTATGTACTGATAGTTATGTAATAACAATAGATATATTCGATATGTAATTAATTAAAAAGGAAGAAAATAAATTATTCTGGATATGTACTGAATGAAGTTGTACGGAGATCATTTCAATTAGAATGTAAATGTGATTTCAATTTTTCTGATTACTTCTTCGATTTCAATATTTTCCATCGATATTTCATTATAATTAAATGTTAAATGTATTCATGAACGTTATATAACAGTAGATTAATGTTTCTTATGTATAATAGGTTATCAGTATGTATATATATTTTTTAATTATATTCTAAAAGGGAGTATTTATTGATTTAGCCATGAGAATGGATAAAATTATTTGCAAAACTGTATTTTTATGACGTTTTTCGCGATTAGATTAATATGCTGTGCATATTCGGATAACTAAATATATGCCTTGATATGACAGAAACTAAGATGACGTAAACTCGCCAGCAATAATGTTTTGCAAGTAAAACTTGATAAAAGTTTGGTTCTCGGAAATGGATTTGTAGTCGATCTCTAGATTATAATTATATTAAATGAAGGAATAGAAATTCATTTTAAAAAGTTATAAAAAAAATTTATTTTTCTTCTGTTTATGTTCTAATATTTTGAAATGTATGATTCTTTTTACATTTTTCTGTACGAAATATTGTTAACATTGTGTATGTATATATATATATGCATCATGCATGTAATTATATACAATTGTTTAAAATAGTATTGCACAAACAATTTTATAATGTTTAAATCCGTAAAAATATTTTTCATATATAATTATACAATTATATATAACCATACATAAAACGTAAATAATTATATATATATATTTTAATACATACAGACATATTTGATATATAATTATGTCTAATTATACATATATATAATAGTTATTTATATATAATTATACATGATTATATATGTATAATCATTATATATAATTACATATAATTATATATATAAAACATTTGTTTCCGGGATCTAAACTTATAATTTTGAATATAATTTTTTGCTATTATGTACATAATGTATTAACTTACAGTCCTGGTCAAAAGTATATTAGGCACCTGTATTTTTTTATTTATCTAAAATTCTTGTATCTGTATTTCCTATATTCTTTCATTTGCATTCTTTATCGGCATTATACATAAGGATTTTTAGACACAAAAGATAATTCACATTTTTAATTTCTGTTTAAATTCTCTCTAACTAAAAATCTTAAAAGATTGGTGCTTAATACTTTTGATCAAGACTGTATATATCGGGAAAAGACTTATTAGATTGAATTGTACTATAAGTATGTGGAGCTGCTCTAAAATTATCTAAGTACCGATTAAAGACCTTATCGAGTTATCATGCTTGTCTTATATCGTTAACGCTAGCTGGTACTCTCACCTCAATACCATCTAGTTCTTCAGTCATCGTTATCTGACATCCCAATCTCGAGCTGTAATTAAATATATATAAAATAACAAATTTAAAAAAATATATCTGAAACGTAATAAATGATAAAAATTTTACTTTGCAATTTTTGAAAAATCTTAAGCGAAAGTATAAGTATATGTTACGTTTATATAACATAAAATTATCTAGATAAAGGTGATTTACATTTATGTAAATAAAAAATAATTATATTCATTATTATTCAAACATTAATTTTAATACTTCGAAGAAGACAGCTTCTTTTATTTAAGATAAAAATAATATTTTAACAATCTAAATAAAGATAAGATAACGCCATTTCTTCATCTAGATAATTTTACATAGATAATGGCAAACACTGGGTATAATGGAACCGTAAAAAAAGACCGAGACAATCGATTTGAATAACAAATCAAACGATATTTGATTATGATAGGCTCCTACTTAAAGCAAATTTTATTCAAAATCCCTTTGGGACACTGAAAGCTAATTCATGAATAAATGCAGGCAGATTACAAAGTGAGATTTAGAGAATGTTTCTCTCGTATACAGAGCTTTTAGTAGCATATAAAACATTTCTCAACTAGAAAAAAAAAGAAAGAAAGACTACAGCTCGAATAAAATTTTGAAACATACGTGTCACCTCGCTCGAACGCCAGATCCAGCATGTCAGTCTCTTCCTCTGAAGGTTTTTCCGGAAGACTGTCGAATACATCTTTAGGAAAAATTAAATGACAAGTACTACACGTCAAGGTTCCCTCGCAAGCTCCTGTATTCAAAATATACACGTCTCATGAAATTCACGTACGATTATATGAATCCTAACTGGTATTCGCTCTGAAATTTTCTTAACTGGTACTTGTGGTTCCAGTGCACGAAACTTTAAATTAATAAAATTATGTAAGGTTGTAAAAAAACACTTGTCATAAATAATTTTTCACAATGCTATCTGGAAATTTGGCGCATAAAAATATTTGAGTCCGCTGGACCCGCAAATACCAATTAAAAGCTAAAGCGTTTTGTAAATATAAAACATTCATACCGTAACCACCCAATTCATCATTGAGGTCATTGTCCATAACAATATCTAAAATACTGTTTCCGATCTTCCCTTTTGCTTTTATCTTTTCTCCATTGGCTTTAACAAACGTTATAGTGACCCTGAATGAAATATGTATGTATTTTTTTTTAATATTTACCATTTTGCGTAGATCGTTTTACCAAAAAAGATCCAGTTTTAAATATCAATTCATTAATAATTTTTAAAGGCGATTTAAATTTTAATTGAATGTTACACATAATCCCATCTAGATATTAAAACTTTATTTAAACTTATCTAAAAGATTGCTCGAGATACTAAAAAGATCCTTTTTGGTAACAACTTTCACACGAGACAGTTATCAAGATTTTTAATACTAGAAAGTTGTTAACAACATTTAACAGTACTAATCTTACTAATTGTTTTAACTCCTACTGCGTTAAGTAGAAAGCGACTAAGGACAACTTCGACCAAACTGAGTTTTCAAGTAACACCTATATTATATTAGACCTTACTTTACTTTGAGTACTATGATTAGTATTCCATGTTCGATCAATTTCTATTCACAAAAGTTTCTTGAAATTTTAAAAGTTAAATTCTACTACATTTAATTTTTTCTAAAATGAAATACAAGCATTTGTTCTAGAAATTTGATATATTCATGTATATTCATGAATTTTTAAAGATTTTTGACGCACTTTATATAGATGAAGAAATGATCAAAAGCAAGATACTCACGACTCGGTCGACACAGTTATGTGTTCACTATGTAATAGCTATAAGTTTTACAATAGTATCACATTTCATATAACGTTAAAGGTGCAGCAATATTGTAGTTATAATTTTGCCTTTTTTCAAAAGTAACGATGGTGATATATTTATATTATTTTATTATAATTAACTATTTTTTGTATAACGTCTTCCAACGTTTTTATATGTATATTGAAGTATCTCATACTTATGTAAATAATATGCACATTTATATATTACATAAAAGAAAACAAGAGATACAAGTAATTATGATATAAATATTACGAAATATTTGTTATATAAAGTATTATTCTCAAATTATATAGCAATTACAAATTGTATCGACTGAGGATAGTATCGAGATAGTACCCATGATAGTATTAAGTACCCAGTAAACATGATTTCAATTTGTAATGATTTTCTTGTCATTAGTTATGTCATCCTTTTATATCCTTTTAAAAACATTAATATTAATATGAAACATAATATTACTATGGAACGTAAAAATAATGTCGAAATGTCACATACCGATGTTATTTAATTCGTCTGGTCACGGACCAGAGGCTGCGAAGACATCTGTGACATAAGCTAGTGATATAATTTGTTATGCAAATTACGTCACTATATACAGCATATTTGAGACGATATATAGATACGTAATAATGGAGCGTAATTAAGACGATCATTAAAATCACATAAAACAGATATTGTCACTTGATGCCAGTGGTTATAAAAATACGTACCCAGATAACAATTTTTACGTGCAAGTTTTGCGCACGTTACGTACGTAAATTTCAAAAGAGTTGCATGAATTTTGTTCGAAGAACATGTTTTGTCATGCATATAGTATGCAGTCTACTCAGAAAAATTTTGTGCATAAATATCTAGTAAAAATTCAGTACAAGCAAAATCTTGTCCCAGCGTCGTCATATAGGTAACAAGTGGCCAGCAAAATGTTTTCTGGATACTTTTGATATTATTAATACACCATCATGTTTGCTGGGTGCCTTTTTTCACATGTAGGGGATCTTAAAGCAAATTACCAACATTTTGAAAAATATCTTTGAATTGACTTTACTGAATTCCAAATTCTTTTACATAATGAAAGTATATATTCAAAAATGAAGAGAACAAAGAACAATTTCATATTAATATGAAAATTTCTTTTCAATTTTTAAAAATGTACAGGTTTAAAATTTTTTTGCTATTAGCACAAAATCGTGCTTTATCCTCTCCATTTCTGTGTATACTTTAATTGAGTACAAGGATTTAGAATTCTGTGAAGCCAATTCAAAGTTAAAAAATATTTTCTAATAAATAATGTCGATAATTTGCTTAAATTAATATAAAAGAATTTTTTATTGCCTGACACATGCGAAAAGATTGGGTAAGTTCAAGTTGTCAAAGCAACTAGGCCTGCTAGCTGAGCAATTGAACATGATTGTTGTATTCACAGGTAAAAACCAATCATGCCTATAAGCCGCTTTGCCGACTTGAATTAGAAGTCCCATTGATTGGGGATGATTGTACAATTAGATTTCATTGTAAATAATCTTGCCGATCGCCGATTGAAGGTGCATACACATCTGAATGAGGCCTAACTTTGCGCTATTTTTTGTGAAAAAACAAAAAGATAAAAGAAATAATCGTTACAATGAAATAAACACGATTTTTCAAGACGTTTCTTAGGATTTTACTTAATGAACATTTCCATAGAGTTAGATCATTTTTCATTGACGACGTCATACGACATGATGGATGTAATTCCTGACGGCGCATTTTTTATCATATAATCCTCCGTCTTATTAAACAACTATTATATAAACATTACTTAAAACTAATCATGGAAAGTATTTCTATATTTAATTTTTGTAATATTTGTTAAATATCACAGATAGTTCATGAAAATATTTGGTTCATAAGTTTGAAGTTATTCTTGATTATGAAATAGCAAATGTGAGATATTCTGCAAAAATATATATAACCAGCATAGACTTGTTAGAAATTCGCGTTATCTTATCATTGTTGCATATCAAAAATTGCACATATCCAAATGTTAATATATATAATGCAAAGATGTCATATCATTTTGCAACGATAATACCATATGTATCATTTATGAATATATTTTATGCATAATAATTCACATTAATTTTTTACCACAATAATATTTGTAGAACATTTTCATAATATTTCACGGATATTGAAGTAATATCTATACCATGAATATTATATAAGTACAAAAATTAACACAAAAGCACAAAATTAACACAAAATTTCCATAATATTAAAATATTATAATATTTAAAATATTGAATATTCTTGAAATATTATTTTAATTTTTAATAATATTCTAGGAATATTGTGTGCTTATAGAGTATATGTGCAAATAATTATCAATGTTTTATAAAAGATCAATATTTTACATCTATTTTTGTAAATATGTATATCAACATAATTGCAAATTATAATATTTATGCAAGATTTCGTTATATAATTTAATAAATATTGTTCTGTCAGGATCTAAGTTTTCTTGGAGCGCCAAGAAATACCACAGGCTAGGGTGCAAAAAAATATAAATCCGTCACTGGCAGTTTAAAAACATGATTTGAATAACGAGGCTACTTTCTATAATTTTTAAATAAAATTTAAATAAAGACAAGGATAATTTTTACAATGAAATAAATGACTTCTCTACCTTTGTCTGTTTTTTCACAAGAAATTCGCAAAGTTAGATCTCGTCTAAAGGTGTACATCCCTCAAGTTACTTCGAATTGATCGAAGTTTGAATGTGCTGACTGAAGAGAGTTCCGAAATTCACTACCCAGTTATAGTACTGAAAATCTACAATATACGTAACGTGAATATACACGTGCTGTGCATATCAGAACGCAATCCGAGAGAGCAAACGATTATTCCAATGTTTTTCTACTCACTCTTTATTCTTCGAGAGCGGTTGCATGGTAGACACGGCTCTCACGAGGGTCACTTGACTGGACATGAGCTTGCATGCATAATTCGTTCCCAGGGCGAAGAACGGTCGCAGCCCCCGCGTCAGCGCCATAACAAATATCGAGCAACAAATCACTCCCGCGAACGTTTTTGCTTGGGACGTCGTCGAGGACGAGGTTAAATGTAACCGAGAGACCGCGCTGGAGCGAGCACCGCGTACCTACACGTCCGCGCAATCGCACAATCGTCCGTCTTGGTAGACACCGCGTGAAGAGTTTTATCTTCACCGTGGAGGACGATGAATTTGCGAATTGCGAGACACGTTGCGGCGCGACAGTTCCTCTCTCTCGACCCTCGTGCCTGCGACAGCTCGACGTGGATCTCGATGAATCGTCAAGAAGTCGCCGAGACCAACGATGATCGCAGTCGACCAAGTCGACCAAAGTCGACGACTGATCCCGTCTCACTCCGGCATATCGCGACTCTGAGAAGGACAAATTTCTCCGGACTGTTTTCCCGCATGCGCATGCGTGAGCTACGTCACTGAACACGTAATCGGTTTCACATTCGTGCCAAGGCAAGCATTCCTGTTCTTGGTTCTTCTTCTGATAAAAACGCAAATCCGATGTGATTCGATGATGAAATCATGATAGAAAGAGAACTTTACGAGACAACAGACAACGCATCCCTAATAGCACAAGATACCATATGAATATTCTAGAATATTTTAAATATTATACGAATATTCGTAAAATATCATATCATACATCAAACATCATTAAAGTATTTAAAATACAAAACTGTGACAATTTTAGTATTTGAATTACAATATATTTAATTGATCAAATCGGTCAATTTTAAGAGTTAAACAGGGTTGGTGCGATCAGTCCACAAGCATTTATTAATGTTATTGATAATAATAGTCACAAAATTATGATCTGATTCAGGGATTGGCCAAAAACAATTATATAATTGATCCTAGAGAGTGCAGAATTTATTACGATCAGTAACGTATAGTTAAATTGTGCTTACATAAGATGCACACATTAATCAGGCGCACACATTTTCTTTCTCGCTAATAACTGAAAATAGTATATTTAATTCACGTATTGCATATATGTCTAATTATGTTTGGACAATGTTACTGATAGGTATCTCGACATATGATATCAATGATACAGTAAAAATAGTTAAAATATAATTACACAAATTGAAAATTGTAAAACTTGAGCTACGTTCGAGAAGCACATTATTAGCGCTATTGTATCATTTTATCCTTGTTTAACGTTTAATGAATGATAAAAGAGCGACGCGTGACTTCATACGCTGCGTCCAAGTGGGTTGAGTTTGATCTTGCTTTTCAATGCTGTATTTTTCCAGTTAAAGAGGTGTTGAAGTAACAGAATTACTGACATCACAGATTCAAATTTTCATCGAATTAGCTTTATAGAATTGAAAACTCTTTTACATGTTTAAAGTATATACAAGCATAAATCTTAGAAGATTCAAGCTTAAGAAAAAAAATTAAAAATTATGTTGGTAATTTTTTCAAGTATTTCGAGTTCTATTCTTGTGTGTAGTTTAAATATGTAAAAAGGTTTTTAATTCTATAAAGTTAGATTGAAGAAATTATATCTAATAATTATACTTAGCATAAATTATAAAAAGAAAAAAAATTAAAGTTTTTTTCGAATTACTTCTTGTCCAAATTGAAGCATGACACGATCGGTTGTAGCATGTTGAAAAATCAAATGGGAACTAGAAACTAGGAAAGAATGATACAGATAAAATGACGCAATAGTAAAAAAGCGCTCTCCGAATGCAATCTCAGATACATTATAATTGACACATTTTCACCAAAGAATACAAGATGAATAATGAAATATGTAATAAATATTTCGTACATACGGTACGCACAAAAATTATTTTCGTTTACAATTAAACAAAAGATAGTTCGAGACAATATATATTTGCATGATCCTATAAAAAGTTGTTAGACCGAGATGTATTTAAAAGAAAATAAAATAGAAATAATATGAAATAAATCAAATAAATTGAATTGTACAATAGAAGATAAATCTTGATAATGCAAGAAATTCATCTTTTCAAACTTAATTTTTTACATCTTTAATTTTGTTATTACCGCTCTTATCTTCGAGAATTTCGTTCTTCTCGTTTTCTTTTTCTTTTCCAGGCTGTTTTTTGTCAGAATTGCGAAAACGATCGTAACGCGAATCCTCATCGTCACTCGATTTTGATGCTCCCGCCTCGCTTTCTCTTAAAATGTCACCTAAATCTTTGTCGACGTCATCCCAAATTATTTTATCGCTACCGTGCGCACGGTAGTCATCATCATCCTCATCCCCCTGATTATTCTTACTGTCTTTTGCATTTTTCTCTGATTCTAAGCTATTAGATTTTTCCTCATCAATTTTAATATACTCTGTGCCGCAAACGCTATTGTTATCAGCCGCGATAGACACTGGTGTAGCAGATACTTGTGGCTCGGAATTGACAGGAGAAGTCTTCGCGTTTTCCGATGTATTGTTAATCGCAGTGGAATTGCTAGAATTCACATTCGTCGAAGATGACGATTGCAGATGTATTCTTTCCGCTTGACGTCTAAGCGCCTTGTCGTCATTGTCTCGCACGTACCTGCAACATAAACGTATATGATTGTAAATACCACTAATAACTTGCCTATCAATGTGTTTATCCTATTGGATATCAATATACCGTTTAAGATGACTGCGAGTAGAACAATGTAAAGAGATCGCCCGCTCTGTATTTTCGCTGCGTGGCAAATATACTTTGCACAACTCGCAGTATTGTACCTCGACACGTTTTATGTATTCCGCACCAACTTTTATCGTTTGTTTGTTTTTCGATTTCTTCTCCGCTTCGCTCGAACTTTCACCCTCAGCCTTATCTTTCTTCTTGTCATTAGACTCTTCGTCCTCTGTAATCATTGCTAATGTGACATAAAGCAATTATGTCTTAATTAGATATTAAAGATGCACATGATAGATTTATCCGCGAGAAAGATACTTTAATAACTAATAATATATCCCGTACATATTTGTTACATACCATCTACATCACCTACAGAATCCAAAGTCATAAAATTATCAAGATTAACTTCCTTATCATCTTCCTCTGCTGCGCTCGAATCCGCTTCTGCTTCGCCGCTTCCATTTGCATTCATCCTTTCTCTCAATATACTTTTTCTCTGGAATAAAAGAACGATTTATATTAGTCATGTTAATAAGGCTGCATTTGTTTGATGATCACAGTGCTGTAAGCATTACTTTATTTTTGTTTACTAAATATTAAACAGTGACAAATGACGCTTCTAAGCCCTGTGAGCGCCAAAGCGAACGCAATCATCAGGAAAATTAACAACATTGATTATTAAAAAATAATCACCTTGATATGCTCCAAAGAACACATATGTGTCTCAAAGAACATTGGAGAACGAAATTGGACACGACAAACACGACAGAATGGTGTGAGGAATCGTTTCATTTGACGATGAGATTCCGACAACTGATGAGCAGCTTTTAAGGAACGATAGTTTAACTTGCAAATGGCACAAAACATGGTGCGCGAGGGTAGCGTGCCACGTGCTGCGTCACGAGCCTCGATACGTCTCTGCTCTTGTCGTTGAACAACTCGCATACGCGTAAGAGTTACCTTATGTCGAGCCGCGATACGTTTCATCGCCGCACTATGACGACCAGAGAATAGATGAAGTGAATATTCTTTGAATGTAACGCTATGATGGGCGCAATGCGGGCATTTCAATTTTATGAATTTTCTACCGTCTCGTCTACTTGGCAATTCTTCCGCAGAATCTGCGTTTCTATCGCGTTCTGCTTTCTCATTATCGTCACGTTCCTCATCATCACCATCGTCATCTTCATCTTCCTGCAAATCCAATAAAATAGATTAGAACAAATAAAGAAAATTGTAGTAATAACAATAACAGCAGTAGTAATTTATATAGTAAGAGAATTAAAAGAACTTGCTTCTCGCTTCTGATTATCATCTTCTTTAATATCATCATCCTTCTCTTCCTCATCTTCGGTGTGCTGCCTTTCTCTGTCTTGTTTTTCTTTTTTACGTTTATCTTCTTTTTTCTTTTTCTCTTCTTCCTCTTCCATATCCTCTTCTTCATCGCGCTCGTGCGGCTGCATAACGTTGATGGACAATGAGTATCATAAAATTAATTAAATATGTGTGCAAAAGGACATCGTTTATTTAAAAAAAATACATGTATATAAAATATTAAATATGTATATTACATATTTAATGTGCTATTAAATAGGGGNTTACATATTTAATGTGCTATTAAATAGGGGTGACCAGGGCTATTCGTTGCAGTTTTTTTTCTTTTGCGTTTCCTGAGTCCTGTATTCATTAAAAAAAAAAAAGTTGGATAGTTTAAAGAGTTGAACCTTCCCCTTCACAATGCCGTTATAGATAAAACACGGAAATGTACTTGCTTTGAAC
>QKQZ01015961.1:0-23865 GCA_003595255.1 Solenopsis fugax | reverse complement strand
TATACGCCGACGCCGACGCCGACGCCGACTCCGACGCCGCCGCCCTTAGCAAATATTAGTTGTAAAATAAATCTGGCCAAGTTTTGGAACCGTGCCCCGAACGATAATCCCTTGTTTACTGCGGGGAATAGAGGTCCCAGTTAGCAAAACGACGCGTAAAAATATCGTATTGTCTTCGATCCTATAGGGATCGCGCTCCAATTTTGCAGTATCCGCGGAGTTTGTTGCGCTGAATACACCGGCACGGATACACACCGTATTCTCGCGTGAGAAAAATTGGAGCGCATACCTGGTATAAGTTTATTAAACTCTATCCATCATCTTGTACTAAGACAGATTTTATATTAAAATTACGACAAGGGGTCTAAGTGTGATTAATATCCCTAACTATACGTTATGCATTTTCGCATCTTGGATGTCATTTAATCGAAAGTCAGTACCATTATCGCAAACTCTGTAATTTGTATTTAGGATGAAGAATACATCAAATTAGAAGGAAAATATCTTATACATATTCTTTAATTATATATTTAAAATTTTGTCGAGATTTGTGTTATTGTCGATTATGTGTAAAATTGAGATATATTAAAATTGGAGATATTCGACCGTTAATGTAATACATACAAATTTAATAAGAACGCCTTCTACGGTCAAGCTGGATCTTAGTGCTTTTTATAAATTTTACTTGTGTGATTTTTATATACCTTTTTTTCAAATTCAACCGACTACGCACCGAATTACTTTTCCGGTCATAACGCAGCTATAAGTTGAACATGAACAGGTAATATCACAGGCGTTCTTATTTCAATTTGAGATATATTATTTAGGTTTATAATAATTATGTTGATTCTATTTAACAAAGATGTATCGGACATACGGTCCCTGCAAAGGAAATAAAATTTGAAAATGTGTCGATATTAACAATTTAAATAAATTACATACATATGAAAATTGTTGTTATGAAGTTTTATTGTAAATGTCTGTTTAGTTATTTTGTAAATAAATAAATAAATAAATTTTTATTTTACAGAACTAATATCTGCATCGCAATGAAACTTTACGTAAATCATTTTGAATATTTAAAGTATTTGAATAAAAAAATTCAAATCTTTTTCATTATTTTATTATTAATTATATTTTCATTAGAGCACATGTCTACTTCTTATTGAAATAACTTTTTATCTAGATAGAAAATCGCCGCCAAATTTTTTCTACTACTTTCAAATGCAATATAAAACAATCTGTAATTTTTTCATAATTTTCTTAATGTTTTGAGAAGTGTCCTATACATCCTTAAGTAAGAAGTTAAAATAAAGAAAAGAAAGAGCAATAGAGAGTGAAGATCACTGCGTTTGTCATGGCAATCAATTAAGCGGATGTTTTTCTTTCTTATCTCTCTATTGTTAGAAAATAGAAAGACGCGGATAGGGGTGGCTTCGGAATAGGTGCGGGATACACGTCGCGCCAATTAGCAGTTCGCGAATGTCGCTCGAGCGGCAATCGAGACAACGGAATAAGAGGAAACCAATTATCTACCCGAGCGAGTGGCTGCCCGCCAACGCAGTTGTTTCCTAATTGCGCCAACGTCCGGCCATTGCGCGCTACGCCACCGTACACACCCCTCCGGAAACGGCGCCCTCCGATCGAGCAGGGTAAACTTTGCCCGAATTTGCGTTCGCCTAGCGCGTGACGGCAGCTTTTCACAGCCTACGTGATAGGAATTCCATTCTGGAAACGTGTTTTGCGTGAGTAAGTTAAATATCTCCACTTGAAAAGATCGTTTATATTTTGTTAAACGAGGAATTTATTCGCACATTGACAAGAATGCCACAAGAAGACCACATTTCTTTTTAGATGCTTACAACGATTATATTTCGTAATTCTTGTTGAAAACAAATGCTTCTCTCTCTGTTTAGTGTTTATTTACACATATATATTTTTTTTATTAAAATTTATATCACAATGTGCACATACTGGAAAAAATATTTGTCGAGGAACTTAAATATTTAATCCGATACGTTCA
The DNA here is from genome assembly GCA_003595255.1 of Solenopsis fugax. Lineage (NCBI taxonomy): Eukaryota > Metazoa > Arthropoda > Insecta > Hymenoptera > Formicidae > Solenopsis > Solenopsis fugax. Next base: position 21,842 of record QKQZ01015961.1, on the reverse strand, counting down.
ACTAAATTTGATTATAAATATTAGGTTGATTCAGTTAATTTTTTTATTAAAAAATGTTAATGGTTGACATGAACCCAATCTTTAGTTGAACGTATTAGACTATACGTTTTAGTTTTTCAACAAATTTTTTTCTCAATGTATTATATTCTTCTTTTAACATAAAAATTATTTTATAATAATGCTAGAAAAATGCAGTTGTTTATCAGTGAGTTAATTATTAAAAGATTGGAACGTAAATCTTCAGACTATTTTATATTATATTATACATATAAGAAGTTTCTAATAGAATTGTAATACTGATTTATCTAGTTTTATTTAGCTGTTGTTTTCCTAAGCACAATTATAAATATTAACGAAGAGGTATAAAATTTTCTTTATAAATGCATTATTTCTGTTATATAACTTCTATTATATAATTTTTTTTAATTTCCTTCCTTCTTTCACATTTGTTTTCATATGTTGAGAAATGACTTGAAGAGAAAAAATCTTCTTGCTATTTTCTATAATTAATAATATTTAAAATGACATCTTTTTATATCATGTATAAATACTTCCTAAAAATAAATTTTTGTTTTAGCGTATTTCAAAAGAAACCTTTTACATATCGTGTAATATTAAAAATCGTGAATATGTAAAACATACAAGTAACATTTTTTTATCAGCAGTGTTATACAAAATAAAAGTATTTATATCATGTTTATTTTCTACTTTTTCGCCAGTTTTTTTCTGATGATTATTAATGACAATATCAAAATATTTTTAATTTTCTCCAAGCTTTTACGGAAAAATCATATAAAATTACTGAAAGACAGGTGTGTTTATTGACGGATTAACGACACCATTACGGTACGTTAATTAAAACTGCTATTACATAACTTATAAAATATAATACGCGCAACAGAATGTTGATTGATTCGTTATCGAAACGTATTTGCCATCCATCTAGTTTTTTAAATTATTAATATAAAGTCCCGATGGAAATTCAAACAAACGCGTAACAATTAGCAAATTAAGAACAGTGCGTATAAAAAACGCGAATGTCCATATTGTCTCTGCGACGCGAATTTGCAACCGAGGAGAATGGAGCTTAAAAGCCATCTGGAAAGTCTCGCCTCCGTCCAGCGCTGTACATATAGCGTCAAAGATAACCGTAGCGACCATGATGGGAGGAAGATGAGGGGAAAGGCCCGATAACGCAATTCGCCGTTCTCGTAACAAAGAGCGCTCCTCTTCCAGCCGGTGCACATAGCGTCGGGACTGCACATACGTATATCAACGCGAGCCACGTGTGTCCAGCGAGGGAGAGAGAGAGAGAGAGAGAGGGAGGATACGTACATAACGTGAATGCCATACGTCCGCGCAATATGTCCGTGGGCGATGGGATAAGGATGGACGAGCCAAGAGAGGCGAGAGACAAGTGAGCGAGCGAGCGAGTTCTAGCTCCAAGGTCCGTCTATAGCCCATCTTCCTCCGACAATGGCTCGCGTAAAACAGGTAGGACGGGAAACGACGTCTCGTTGATACAGGCCAGGGAGCGAATTTATGGGAGTTACCGGATATAAGAATAAGGAAGGTGGCCACCTCGCCTTTACGTCTTCGTTTTATTATCCCTGCGATTTGCATAGGGTGCGCCTGGCTGATTTTTCCTTCTTTCAATCTTCCTACCTGCAGTCCGCTCGCCGTCTTCGGCGAAACGTCCCTGTCAGTGTCTCGACGTATCGCACGCTATGTCAAACGTTTACGGAAGCTGGGATGGCGCGGTGCGAATTTCGCTTCCCATGAGAAGCCGGAGCATTAGACAGAGGCAATTCTCCCCTTCGAGGGAATTCTTAAAATTAGTTGAAGAAGAACGGCTAAAATGGATAACAGACTCGGGCACCATCTGATCTCATTAAAGTGATCGCGTTACATTGCTTCTTGGAAAACTTAATTAAAATTTAATTAACGTCAAATTTTGTTTGGAAAATATACCGATGGTTAAACACAAGCAAAACTACGAGATAACTTATCGTAACTGAAAGAATTATTTTCATCTGCAGGAGCTCCATTTCGAGATATTTCCTCGTTAAGTCATATGTAAATTGCGTCCCTCTCCCCCCAGAGATATTAAGGGAGTTTATCTTCCTGAAAGTGTTAATTAAGATTAATCGATCCGTACACAAGACGTTTTCTTATGTGCTTTGCTTACTACGCGATCGCGTTAATCAAAGTATGATAATTAAGCGTTCAGCAGGGAAAAGATTTTATACAAACACATATTTACACATGCATAGGGGAGAGTTGCCAAATGCATACCACTTGAGCAATTTTTTTATTATATTTCGCATTTGTGGTGCTGTTTTGGATGCAAATCAAAGTTTGAAATTGTAGCCCGATGTTTCAGTCATTTATTATATATATTAAATCTTTTAGTAATAACAAATTAATTTGTTATAAGCTTTTCTGTAACATATTGCGAAAGACGTGATTTAAAAAACCGGCTGTTTAAAGCGTACTTGCGATTTCTTAAATCGTATCGTTTTCGAAAATATCGAATTTATGAATTAAAGTAATTAAAAATAAAAGAAACTATTAACTTATATTTATTTTATTAATAATTTATCGAAAAAGCGATCAAATATTCAATAACCAATAAATAACAGTAACGAAAAGTTAAGAACACTGAAATAAAACTGACTTAAATTTATTTTTGTAATTGATATATTTTTATTTATAGTAACTAGTTTTATTATTATCATATATCAATCTTACATTAGTATAATTTCTTTATAATAAAATTTTTGGTGGCACGAATTAAAAAACTTGATAGAGTTTATAAAAATAATGAATGTAAAATATTTATTAACAAGCGTTCTTGTATGAAAATATAACGATTCAAAATAAAGTTGCATAATTATGTATTGTCAGCTATATAAGTTGATGAAAAATTTACATCAGATTTACTTGATTTTCTAAAATACCGATAGCATGTATAAAACGAAATAAAAATTGTTAAATTTTTAACTATGTTACTTATTTTATATTTACTTTTTATTTTTGTCACTGTAAATGTTGATTATATGAAGTAAAAATGTAAAATATTAAACAGGCACGTTTTAAGAGATCGATACGCATTCAGCAACTTTCCCCCTTTATATTGTCTTAAACTAAATTATCATATTATTAGGTGTCATCGAATCTTCTAAAATTAATATCGCGCATTCCAGTTGCACCTGACGCTAGATGCTAACACATTTATGAGCAGCATTCTTTCTTGGATGCTCGTCCTTGTACCTTTCGCCTTCGTTCCACGTCGAGCATTTTCTCGGTATTGCTCCGTGCGTCTGACCTGATTCGCTGAATTCCACTGAAACGCTCGGCTTGCGTCTGACATAGATTTCGTTTTACTACTGCGCTCCGTGATCTCTCATATACATATTTGACTGTTTCCAAGATTTACGATAAGTATCGTCATATAAACCCTGCATATGACTTTTATCATACATTTTGCCAAGGATATATTAAAATTATTTAATTTCTAATTAAATTAAATGAATAACCGAAATCGATGTCGAATAACTGAATGTCATACTTTGGATGCTCGACAATTTTCAAATAATCTCATATACTTTTTGCGTATCTGCAATGTACAAAAATATCTAATATTACATTCTTCAAATATCGGTATTATCGACCCCATTGTTGTATCAAGGAGTTACGTTATCCTTTACAAAACTCGGTTTATGTAGAACGGTATCGATTTATAGTCAAACAAAGAGTGTTTACCGGAATATGCGCAGTAGTTAAGTAACAGCAATATCCGCAGCCTGGTTTGGATACATCGTAAAAGTTGGCGCAATCAACGCACGGGCATTTTCACGGGAAAGCGGAGTGCGCGCTTGTTTGTTCAGGACTTGTGCACGACGGGTGGTGAACGCGCGTTTCGGGACGCGCTGGAAGTAATTCGAAGAACGGCAACGGTTAACTTCGGGTCGACGAGACTTCGAGCGAGATCAAGCGGCGCCGTCGAGTATTAATCACGCGTAATCTCGCGGACCTGGTGCGACCGAACCTCGATCTGCTTCCAATTAAAGGGCCGCGGGAAGCCCTCGGAAGCAAATTGGCACCGGGTGCATCCCGGCGCGAACCGGTTCGTTGACTTTAATTTCGACATCGGAGAACCTCCCGGTGGCTCTCTCCGTCGTCCTCCTTTTCCCCGTCTACTCGATCTCCGCGCTCTCCTCCCTCTCTCCCCACCGTGTCCTTTTTCTCGCTTTATCTCGCGTTCCTATGGTTCCCGGCGAGAGTCGGCGACCGCGCACCCGGAATCGACGACGTTTACGGAAGGACGCCTGTAATTGGATGGTCCCGCTTTATTGACGGTAGAATTAGCCGTCTCGAACGTGCTCCACGAGCACGAGACGCTCGGTGCGACATTCCGGTCGCGATCCCGATTTCCGGTGAATTTCCGAGGACGCTGCGACTGCCTTTTCGGAATTTCCGTTTTACGCGTGACGGATCTGTCAGAATCTGTCGCCACGCGCCAACGTCTATCACGACGATCATCCCCCTTACTCCGAATACTTTTTGAATTTTCTGCGCAATAAATCATCGCGTATTAAATACTGCGCTTTTATCGTCGCCTAAAGCGGATCGTGCATGCGACACGTTAGGATGTTTCAATATCGAGAAGGATTTTGCTTTCCATCTTACGAAGTAAACGTTCTGGAAATATTCCACGTTGGCGCTATACCTATTGAGCGTTTATGCAATAAAAAGTAAAATATTTTTTATTACTCCGTCCCGCATAGAAGGGAGTTGCCAAATGCGTCACCACTTAAGCTTTTTTTATTATATTTCGCATTTGATGTTATTTTGGAGGCAAATTAAAGTTCGAAATTCTAGCTCAATGTTACAGTCATTTATTATTACACGTCAAATCTTTCAGTAGTAACAAATTAATTTGTTATGAGCATTTCTGTAACATGCTGCGAAAGGTGTGATTTAGAAAACCGGTCGCCTAAAGTGTACCTACGGTCTGTTAAATCATATCATCTTCGAAAATATCGAATTTATAAACTAAAAATATAAGGAAAAGTTTACTAATATTTATTTTATGATACTTTATCAAAAAAATGATCAAATGTTTAATAATTAATAAATAACAAATAAAAAGGTAAGAAATAAAACTGGCTTAAATTAATTTTTATAATTGACATTTTTTTCATAGCAATTACTAGTTTTACTATTATCACTTATCAATCTTGCATTAGTATAATTTCTTTATAGTAAAATTTGTGGTGATACGAACGAGGAAACTTAATAGAGTTTATCAAAATATTGATTTAATTTTTATAATAATTATAAATATGTGTATATAACAAGCCCTTTTTTCATACAAATATAACAATTCAAAATAAAATTACATAATTACGTTAATTACATAATTATCAGCTATATAAATTGATGAAAAATTTATGTCAAATTTATATGATTTCTAAAATGCTGATGGCATGTACAAAACAGAATAAAACTTGTTAAATTTTTGTTTATATTACTTATTTCTTATTTACTTTTTATACTTTTTCTATCATTAAATTTTGCTTATATGAAGTAAAAATGTAAAATATTGAATAGATACGCTTTAGGAGACGCATTCAGCTACTTTTCGTTATATAACTTACACTAAAGCTAATATATTTACTTTCGTTATTTCTAAACTCGAGATGAAACGCAGTAACCGTGTTATCATATCAATATAATCGTCATTTTTAGAATATCACGATGTATATTTCGAGATCGAAATTCCTTTCCTGACCAAACAGAACATGTATAGACTTTCGGAAAGAGGGAAGCCGGACAACCTATATTTGTATATCGACTCCTTGCAAACTTGGTCTCGATGTTCGAGTATGGTAATATCCGGCGGCACCTGATGGAAGTTCCTGTTTTTCCGTAGTCGCGCTCTATTAAAGTTTTCCTGCCTGCCTGCCTGCCTGCCTGCCTGTATGCCACAGGAACGAGGGTGAGTTCCTGGAAGCATCCGTGGACCGCAGGATCGGACGGAATGTGGCAGGGTAAGCGAGACAGAAACAGAACGCGCAGAACCGGATTGTAAATTAGAATCCCCATAAAGCGTAAACCAGAACGCGGCACGGGGGTTGCAAATGGCGTCGGAGTCTCAGGGGTGGTTTACGTTACGAAGGGTGCGAGTGGGAGCGGCAGACACACAAACGCAGCCGGATAGATGGCCGGGTTGCTCTTCCTCCCTCTCTTCCCCCCCCTCTCCCTCTGTCATTCTCTCTCTCTCTTTCTCTCTTTAACGGTGCAGATTGTTAGTAGACATTCGGAACTTCTTACTGGCGGGTATTACTTCGCCTTCGAACTTTTGTCGATGCTTTCAAGCGGTCTCGCATTCACGTTTCGCTCTTTTCTTCCGATTTCTGCGACATGCGGCTCCTCTCTTATTTCTAGGGCCATGTAACGATCGCGTATCGACTCCCTTACACGGACGAGTACACGCGTGCGCGCAGAATCGACGAATCCTGCGGAGTCTGCACATTTCTTCCGACTTCGTTCGTCATTTCCGCGGACTCCTTTCCTTCCTCTACGTGGATTTTTCTTCCTCCTCGGCTTCCCGGACCATCGGCTCCCGGCCCCCATCTCGCAGTCGGGAATTTCGATTCAGCTGCATAGGAGAAATACGTAGGATCGACGGGAATTTAATTAGTCGGGAAAGGACGACGGCATTGTGAAAGATTTCGACCGCGCGTACGGACGTATATGTGCACGCCCGAGCGTGTGCGCGCGGACGGAAAGATGTTCCTCTCGAGAGCAGGAAGACTATGAGGGTCGTAGGCTCGGGCGAAGTGCGATAAAAAGAAGCCGGCGTCGTTCTTTTTTTATGCGAAACTCGATAAAAAGCGGAAAACGCGTGGTTCTCGTCGCGCACGATGGCGGAACGTGGATCAGCGATATGAGCTCTCCGGTCTCTTCGTGCGCTATAAAGTAAAGTGCGGCTATAGTCGCTCGATTTGTAACGTTACGTTCGGATGTAAAATTACAGGCCGCGATGACAGAGGACGGTCGCCTCTTACGGTGAATAATATTGCGAAATGCCAGTATACTTGATTGCGATTTCTGAGCGAAGAAGTGCACCTAATATCAATCCCTGTTTCAAGATTTCAACTTTATTACTGATCGACTTATTCACTTAAAGTTTATCGTAAAAAGAGAGGAGATTGGAAAAAAGCTAATCTGACAGTCGATAAAATAATTGATGAATATTTCTCTGCAGGAAATTGTTTCCCCTAAGTTTGTGAATGTGACACGAGCGTGTCAAAATCTTAATTAAATTATTATATATAAGTATACTTCTTCTTATGCTTTTTTTTAACGAGCAATTCTTGTTCTACGATTCATCATCAGGATAATTGAACGGTGAGAACGGTCAAAAAGTAAGCTTCTTGAAACAGCTATGTGGAACAAAAATTATGTTAGTTGTTATAGCATTGCGTTGACCTGGCAGTGTGCTTCCCTTTATACACAAGGATTGATATATCGAATAGTCAAGACTATTGTTAATCCCTCTGTATAATGTATGGAATGGCGGATGAACGACCGGGTCGCAGTTACACCACAATGCAACTTCCGTTTGTCGCGAACCATCAATATATAAAGCTCATTGAATCACGCTCACCCTTTCGAGATTGCGGTATTTACTCAACAATACAAAGGTCGCTTTAATCCGGGCCGTCACTTGCGACCGAATTATGCCATTAACTCTCAGACTAGTTGTATTCTTAAAAAATCTTGACAAAGAAGTAGAAAAGTTAAAGCCAACATAATTTATCCATTACAATTCTTGCTGCTTTCGCGTTACAATATAATCATGAATTATTAATTACGAAGTTTTTGATAAGATTGTGTGAAGCAAATCCTTGGTTAACAAAGTCAGGGTTTGTTGCAGAAAGAAGTTTTAGTAATAAGTAGATTTTGGCTTATTTCTGGCGTAACTCTTTGAATTTCTTGAATTTTGCATCCCTCTGTTTAATTAATTATTTTGAAGAAAACGTTTAATTTTCTTATAAAAACTAGAAGTTAAGTAGCTATTAATGTGAGAATATTAGCATTAGTATTAATAAATTAATTATCAATTTAATATATTGTAATATTACTATTCTAGTTTAATTTCAAAATGTTTCAATATCGAGAGTAACGGCGCGCAGTTTAATTTTTGCATATAAAATTACACTCTCTAAATCGGAATCAATGTATTATTCACTGAAAGACAGTGAATAGTGTCAGAATCTGATTTCAGTGCTATACTTATAACTATATCAATCAGTGATATATGTATTGCCTTTTAGATATATTGATAATACACTAATTTCAGTTTCAGTGAAAGTATCTCCTTTTTAATCGGAATCACTGAAAGGCAGTGAATAACTGATGATCACAGTTTTATACAGTGACCATATTTTCTTCAAGAAAATGAAGAACAAATCTGGAAAAGGGTTTTCTTCCTACATGTTTCCAAATCAGTTTAAACTAAACAACTAAATTTATCAATTATTTTTGTAAAAATTTACTCGTTAGTACGACATTAAACATTAATGCTATTTTTGATATCTTAATGTACATTTTCTGTACTTAAAATAAAATAAGTATTATATATATTTGAAATTTGATGAAAGCGGAAAGGAAAATTCTAGTGCAATCTAGTGTAGTCCAGTGCAACAATAAAAGAACAAACTGATTGGAACACTAATTAGAAAAGAATTTCCCATAAAATAAAAAAACAAAGGACAACAGGTTAAAATAAAGGACAACATTGAGAAAATAAATAAATCTAAAGGACAGCTACTCGAAATAAAGGACGTATGGTCACCGTAGTTATAAGTATAGCATTGCAAATTAGTAAGATTTTACTGATTTAGATTTAGACAGCATATAAAATGTTATTTGAGAATTAAGATTCGCTATGACAAATTTCCTTCTCTCGATCTCTTTTCATCCATCCATTATATTCGTTATTACTAATAAACGTTAAATTTATGCTGCCATCAGCTTGGTCGGCACATACGACGCCCGCGGCGCGTCTTGCTGTGCAATTCATCTGTTTCCGACGCGCACAGGCCGATATGGATGCCATTAGACGACGACGCGTGATGCTATCGGCCATGTAAACACGCGTGTGCGCACGTCGACGTGAGTTATGCTCGATAAATCTCCGACGCGGACCCGTTGATTCGGGCTTTCTTCGGGGCGGCCTCGCCATTTTCTGGTCGACCACTTAAGGATTTACGACCGTTCGGATTTGCGCGCGAGATATTTATGCTCTTGTCGGGCTGTCGCGGTTAGCTGCGCCGACAACGCGCGCCGCCGGTGAGGCTCGATCGCGACAATTCGATCCGGCTTTATCCACGGTTAATTCCAGGAAGTCTACGCTGCCGGATTGTAATTGAATCGTCACGCATCGTGTAAGGCCATTGATTACTTCCCGCAGATCCCCGAATTACCGCGCGTACCGACCCCGATCGTCGCGATGCCTGTCACGCGTCTGGCTATTAGTCGCAGCAGTAGAGGTGAATTTACATGGCTCATACTTGATAGTAATCCTGGGAGAGTAATCTGATTTAAACGTGATTTAAGTGCAAGCATCTTTGTGCCGTAACAAAGACGGAAGAAATAAGAAATAAGAAAGAGCAAGAAATAAGATTTTAGCATCTCTTATAAAAAAAAAATGTTGTGAACAGTGTTACATTAACTTGTTTTGCGGCTATGGAAAAAATTGCTAAAATTATCGATATTATTACTTAGATATTTTATAACTATAACTTCTTGCCAAGTGCACCCACATAAAATTTTACAAAATTCATAATTTAAAAAATAATTTTCTCGATATTCTTTTTTAAGAAATTTTTTATTTGTGTCGAAGAGTAACCGTAAAAAATAGCCCGTTTTTAGTCTGATTTCGGAACTGAATTGCGTGCCAAATAATATCTTATGATGAAACATCAATCAAAAAATTTTCAAGTTGAGACGAGTATTGGTTTAAGAGATATATAGGTCAAAGTAGTCAAAGTTCATTAAAGCGTCACTTCTTGGGACGTTGATTCTAAATCTCTGAAGTCATATCTTTAAAAAAAAAGATTGACTCACAATCAGTATGACGAAAATTAAGAACCTTTTTTATTTTTATAAAGATCAGTACTTGGTCTATTAAAAGTGGCTGATTAAATAATTTTTATAAAATACTCTTTCTGAGGTTTGTATTGGGATGCTGATAATTGAAAATCTCAATTTAGATTATAACAAGAAATTCAAGAAACCCTTAGATATTTTTCATAGAAATTGACTTCAAATTCGTTGTCAGCAGCCAGCAAATCCTTGAAGTTCTAAATTATCGGACAGACATCAAATTCGTGCTTCAAAGTGTATGGGCTAACGCTTTAATGAACTTTGATTACTTACCTCTGTATCTCTTAAAACAATTCAATTAAAAATCAATTTGAAAATTTTAAGCTTGCTGTCTTATTATAAGACATCATTTGGCGTACAATTTAGTTGCAAAATCACGGGACTAAGACGGGCTAAAAGACCAATTTTGCTGTCACTCTTTAATTATTTGGGTATAAATTTTTTCAATATTTTCTAATTCTCTAAATTCTTTTTCAACGTTCAACTGAAAAAAATTCTAAAATTTCCTAATTTTTATTTTAAATTTGCTACTCTGGGTTGTAGCCTACACAGCCCGTGACATACATTATGAAACTAAATAGTTATAATTAAAAGATGTAATTTCTAAAGTATCGGAAAATAAATATCTCTTACAAGAGTTTGACGCTGTTGTTACACTTTCATAAACGTTTCAATAATGAAAAGCGGACGCAGTTTACAATACGCGATTTAATGCGAAAGTATTATCATACATTCGTAGATACTAATGGTTCTTCGCGTTAGTTACGCATCCCATATAACATGGCGCAAAATGTCGGCTGTACAAACACTTGTAAATTAAAGTAATATACTTCTGTGCTGCCGGTGAAAATAGCGCGGCGCACGAAATGCAGGAGCCATTCGCGGCTTACATCGCGCCGCGCACGTTTAATGCACGCCGGAAAAATATGCGCGAGGTACTTGTCGGTTTTTATTTCGCTGTTACGAAAATTGGATTCTACGATGATATAGAACAGCACAATAACAGTAAATAACATGGATGCGCTGCGTACAATAAATAATTTACGTGGCTTATGAACTTTTGTAGGAAAGGTTTAACCATGGCATACTTACATCTAATCGTGATTCTCGTGCATGTAAAATACTTGGAGGAAGTCAAAACTTGATCTATTCCTGTTCTAATGGCACCACTGATAAATTTTCATTAATGTACAGAGAAAAAAAATGACTATCAAATCAACAATTCATTCTTTCACATATAAGCAAGAATATAAAATCTTCTTGGAAGACATACAAATTGAAATGAAAACGCCTTGTACGGTCAAGCTGGAACTTACAAGTAAACCTACCCAAGTGTCACTCTTCGATTTTGATGAAACTTTGCACACTTCTAGGGCGATGAAAAATAATCGACACGTATTTTTTTATATTGGCGGTAATTCAATTTTAAGGGTAGAAACTACCCTTTGAATATTTGGGGATGTATTCAAGATTTGAATGATATCCATTGAACAATTTAAATTGTGAAGGCTTTATGGGGGTTTTCGATGTCGCTGAATCCAAATTTGATGTCGAAAATATCATTATCAAAATGGCGGATTCAAAATGGCGTCTCATTGAATATTTTTTACTTGTTAATGCTTTTTATAAATTTTACTTGTGTGATTTTTATATATCTTTTTTCCAAATTCAACCGACTACAAATTCTTTACAGTTTTTTCAGGGGGGATAAGGGGTCTAACACAAAAATGCAAGTTAGCATCGCCAATTATTAAATTATTTCTAATTTAATAAATATGATATTACCTGTTCATGTTCAACTTATAGCTGCGTTATGACCGGAAAAGTAATTCGGCGCGTAGTCGGTTGAATTTGAAAAAAAGATATATAAAAATCACACAAGTAAAATTTATAAAAAGCACTAAGATCCAGCTTGACCGTACAAGGTGTTCTCATTTCTTCTTGGAAGAATTTGATAATCTTGATCAGACATGATTTGCTTACATGAAGAAACAAAATTTCTTTATGTTAGCAAATTATGTCTCTTTGAGATTATAAATACTTCCAAGGAGATTTTATATTCTTGCTTATATATGAAACTATGAATTGTTGATTTGGTACTAATTTTTTTTCTGTGTAAGGTCTGTGATAGTAACAAATAATTCGCTTATATCATTTGTGCATCATTTGTGAACGAATTGTGTATCACCTTTGTAAAATTTTATTGTGCTAAAAGCTTTGCTTCTATCATTTTACGATTTACTAGATTATAAGTTATTTTTTGTGATTAATGATCACACAAATAAGTGTACTTGTTAATATACATATATCTTTTCATAAAATATCGCTGTAACTGGAATTGACGATCGCGAGGTGTGTCGTTAGCAGTACTTTTATTTCAAGCCAACGTAAATAACGTTGAAAAATACTAACGTTTCTTGGCGTGATAGATAGAAAAAACGTTCGCTTTGTGAACCGCGCTCTCAATTAAATTTCGTAACGGTATTTCTCGATTTATGCTGCATCGGTGCACGACTATGAATGTCGCACGCAATATTAGAGTTATGAGTAATATCTGCTTTGATGCGCGCGTTTCTATGATCCCGTCGCCATTTTTCCCTGCGCTCTTTATTGAAAGGATAAAATTCTCATATTGCTACGATGCGTCGTGATTGCCCGGCGTCATTTCATTTTTCCAATAAACTCCGCACAGCCAAGAGACGATCACCCGGTCTCTTGCCCTCTTTCTCTTTCTCCTTTTTCCCTTTTTCACGTCGCTCTTGGATTATGGCGGGAAGAAAGAGGAGAAAAAGGAGGACGGAAAGAGAGATGCACAAAGAGAGGCTAAGAGGACGGAAGGAAGGAAGGAAGGAAGGAAGCGAGCACGAAGAAGGAGTGCTTGGTGAAGTGTCTCGGGGTCGGGGAGCGATAAGCAGATTATCCATCATGGAGCCTGTCAGATCGTATAGAGAACCTGCCGCGGGTGAAGAACTTGCCTTCCATCCTACTAACTTGTCATAATATTAATGTTCCCGCGTCTAAGCCGGCTATTTATAGGATAATCTAGGGATACGAGAACCGTTCACCGGTGCATCGCGCAAAATTGTTTCGCCTCCCGCCCATCACGACCATCTGTCAGTTCCTCGCGATTTCTTTAATTTCGCTATTGTTGCGAGCGACGCAATAACGCGCCGCTTTGTTCGCCAGCCTTTTACAATGGTTTATCGCTGAGTTGGAGCCGTGTGACTGACGTTACTTCGCGCATAATTTCATCGGCGCGCCGATACGAGAAGTGACACACCTACATTTTCAAATGTAAGGCAGGAGGATAATGAGGATAATTCAAGCCCCGCGCTGCTCCTCTACTTTTCCAAGAGGAGAGGATATGGGAGAGGATCGGGTTGGTAGCGTCCGGTAGAGTCGGAAAAGCAGGAACAAATTCGTCCGTGAATTACTCGCCTTCGTGAATCCCCGCCGGCGTCGGGTACCTACCTACCTACCTACCTACCTACCTGCAATAATTTATTTCCCGTAGAAATTCGTTGCATTCTAACGGGGTGATAAATTAAGAGAGATTCAATTGTTTCAAGCGAGCGAGCCCGCGGGCGGTCGCCGGGTGAGTCCGAGAACTCCGGAGGCAGGTAGGCAGGCAGACAAGCCGGCGCACCAGGCAGGGAGGATCGGGCGCAATGATCGTTTTCTTCCTGCTCCGTTCGCAAATTCGTCGAACGGCTTTACTTGCTCTCGGACGCAGATAAAAAGGAGGGGCTAGGCGGGAGGAGAGAGAGAGAGAAAGAGGGGAGCGGACGCCTTTTTTCCGTATATAGCGTAACGTTGAAATTCTACGATGAAGCGCGGCCATTGTGTCGGCGGCGATCGATATCGGCTTGTTACAGGATTCGTAATCCCGGGCGCGCACGCGAAAAGACGCGGCTTTTATTTTCAAATATAAAATAACACCATAATATCGGGCGGCGTGCAGGCAGCCGGGGATAATAATCACCGCACGAGCGAGCGCGCACGAAAGCCGCGGTAATGCGCGGGGAAATATTATGGAAATATGGCACGTATTATTGGACGTATTTACCGACGTTCGCCGGCAAAAGCTGCCGATGGAAATCCGAAATGTCCGAAAACGCCTCTGGTCTCTGGCGGAGAAATCCTGGATATCCAACGGATAGAACTATCCGCATAATGCTTACATATAGATGTATTTTATAGATTAAATGCTCCCCGGACATTTCAGTTGACATGGAATTTATGCGTGCAGCTGCCTCTGTCGAGCGCGCAACAAATATACATATAATCATCGCTACTTTTCACTTTGACATATTTGTATCGGCGTGTTTTAATGTACACGTCAAACGCAATATACAAATGCGCTCGATCAAACAGCAGCATTTCATGGTGCGCAAATGAATGCTACTACAAATAACATAACATTCCGTACTGCCTAGCTATCTGACGTATTGAATTTGTAAAACTGAATTTGTGGATCTATGTTCTCACATAATGCTTTTTTTTTTACTATATTACACACTGAAGCTTACACATTTTTATACGAAAAGAATAATTTTACTGTAGTATCTAAAAATTTAATTATAAATACAGATCAGAAAATAATTTTGCGCCGTCAAAATAATTATGCGGGTCCAACCCAAGCATAATGTTGCTATAAACAGTTTTGACATTCTAGCAAACGTCTGTACATTATATAATTTTTTAAATTGTTCAACATAATTATTTTCAGATCTGTATTTCAGCACAATTCTTTCCGTGTACATTTTTAAATGTTAAAATTTATTTCTTTAATTTGTTTTTCTACGATTTATGTGTAGGGGAAAGGAGAGTAAGATAACAATTTGTTAATTTTTTCAAGTTAATAATAAGTGACGAATCGAAGCTTAATTCATAGAGACATATATAGTATTAGAGAGATTATTATTTAGATGATGTTAAATGATCTGTGGTAATTTTATTTCAATCTGCCTACAAAAGTAGTAATATAATAAAAAATGTATTTTGAAAGCACCTATATGTAGTTTTTTGGTGTTTGTTCATAAGGAATGGCAATAGTAAATATTTTCATTTTCTCTATAAAATCAGAATATTGTGTGGCTAAAAACGTACACAATAATGTATTCATATTTTTTAATTTTCATATTGCAACATTTATATTTAATAAATAATTAAACAGTGACTGTGGGTAAGAACCCACGAACCGACGAATGTCGAGCATTGGCAAGGTAATGCATTTGTGCATTAGTTTTTCCGATCTCAACAGCATTCTGACTATATATAATGCAATTTTAATCGCAACATATCGCACATGTAATGTATATCACAATTTTAATTATTTTATTTTTGTAGATTACATAAATATTTTTCGTTCCATTTACATTTTTCTTTAACTAGATTGTATTATCAAAATAATATAAGATTATTATATTATAATAAATCTTCTTTGTTTATACGAGTACATTTTTACTAACTATTTTTCATTATTAAAACTGTTCTTATTTATTATTAAAAGTCATCGTATCTCAGAAAATTGACATGCCCTTAAGAAATCTAAATTTTAAAAAATTCTATTTTATGTAACAGCTTCTAATTTTTACTGATGATAAACAAGACTTTAGTGAATCTGAAAATAAATAAATTGATATTTTTACATTATCACAGAAATTTAAAAAAGTCGACAAACCTTAAGGTCGTTATTTTCTCCCGTTATTCTCGCCTCTCCCCTATGTGTGAAGTGTAATATTTCATGTAATAGAGAAAACATATCTTTAAGGACAATTTTATAGACATATCTTTGAAAAAATATATGTATATTTTATTTTTGGAGCGGAAACTGTATCGCGTACACAATTAATCTCGATACGTCTACATAATTCACTACTTCCAATTTAAACTTGTGGCTAATACGAAATAGTATTTTCCTTGTATGAATCGATTCAATCGATTTAAGTATCTAAAATTAAGTCTCATAATTATTTTACCGAGTTATCTATGGCGAAATACAAATAGTCTAACGCCGGTATACGAAAATAGGGAGACAATTGATCTCGATTGCCTGGATAAGGATTTATCATTCCGACGTCGCGACGGGGGCGGCGCCGCGAATGAAGCAATCGAAACGCGACGGGAGTTTGCGCCACAAAGTGGAAGTCCGGGGTCTTGAGGACTCGAGAAATTCTCGGCGTGGCATAGAGAATTGGTGCTGTTTAATCGGGCTGGAAATCGTGTTAGGCGATTGCGGGTGCCGCGCGCACCGCCGTGTCGCGCTTTGCATTCCCGATATAAATTGGGAGCAATTACGTCGTTTGAAGTGGGTCATTAAGCGCGGCAATACGGGCGAGAAGAAAATCGCCGTAAAAAGGACCGGCGAGGGCGAGAAAAGAGAACGGACGCCTCCTCTCGCCGCTTTACGGAACACAAAGGTCGGTAAATAAAGGATCTCGCGGAAAGAGGCGAGAACGAAAGTACAGAGAGCGGCGTTGCTTCGCATGTGCCGACGACGACGACGACAACGACGACGACGACGTGCAACTGCGTGTGTATGTATGTGCTTTTGCATACAGGATGTTTCACGCAAAATAGTTGCATATCCTGTCTTCCTTCAGGCGTTTTTTTTTTGTTATTTTCTTAAACTCATCAATAGACCTTTTCCTATCGGTTTGGCAATATTGTATGTATTCTATTTGTTATTAATACAGCCAGTTCTTGAGTACATACTGTTAAATTTGTAGTGTCGAATTTGAGTTATTTTTAATCATTTTTATAGGTCGTTATTGCTCTTATTTAATATGTATGTCGTCAATTTAATTTAAAACAATGAAGTTAAACAAGTTAACAATAAAAATGTTAAATTTGACTCAAATTTATTATTTACTAGATGCATATGTTAATACAGACACCACTTACTTTGAATCTAGCAATTTAATGATAAACGACACATATAGAAATTAGAAATAACAAAATCTTTTTTAAGGAATTGGTTTAAATTAGATTCTTTAATATTTAACAGTGCCGTGCAACTCCAGTATTTACGCCACATGAGGATTTACGCGGAAAAAATAGGAAAAAATTAAAGTGAGGATAATTTACACTCCTTTATGTGCCTTTACATCATATTAGTATGATTTCAGTTTTTTTACTATTAATGAAAACATGGTGAGTTGAATCGATTTGTCTCCTATGAAATATACAGTGTACGATAAAAATGCAAGTTTCTCAAATTTCTTTTTCAAATATACGAAAACAAATATTTCGTATTTCAAATTTTTTTATAGCAACAGAGAGAAATATAGTTTATTTTCCTTAAATATTGTAAATAACACTTGTTAAGATAAGTTTTAGATAGGTGCGGCACTTATACTGGAGTTATTATTATTTATCTAATTTATTGTTCAATATCATTCGGATATACGACAGGCTCGCTTATTTGGAATACCCTGTACAACACATGTATACGAATAGCGAATATATGTGTACGTAAATGCGCGTGTACGTCTCAAAGATCGCTGAAAGAAAGAGAGAGAGAGAGAGAGAAAGAGTGCGAGAAAGCTCCGGTTTGCTCCTCTCACGAAATACCTGAAATCGTGTCGCGTCGCAACCGCGAGGTCGAGAATGCTCCACGACTGTGCAGGGTACACTGGAATTTTCAATATTGTGCCGGGAGATTGCCCTGATTAATGAGACGATATGGCTTCCGGAGACGTTGTTTGGTGCCGCATGCGGTAGTGCTGCGTGTGCACGGTGAAAGCGTGCGGAAAGACACCGAGTTCGAATACCCCTGAGATCGATTCGCATACCGCACGCGATCTTTCGCAAAATACGGCCGCACGAACGCCACAATTAAAGGATGGAGCGAGCGCGGAGAGCGCAGGATGCAAGCTCACAGCTTTGCGCTTTGCTGGAAAGAACTTTGAAATTCTTCGACTTCTCTAATTTTTCCGATTAACAAAAGCTGTTTTACTGACCTCTCTCTTTATATAGCGTCTCTCTTTCGTTAATTAAAACTATGTTATTGAAACATAGCAGTAAACGTTGTCAATGAAGTCCTTTTTCATTTTATTTCTACTCATTTTACTGCAATTTACACTCTTTAATTTTAATTGTTTTAATTACGACGGAAAATTCTATAAGTCTTTAGGGGTAAAGTAAATGAAGTAAAGCGTTTTAATATGATGATTTAATTTCCAGAATAACTATTTTCGTCGAGAGATTTTCTTTTAAAAAAGGAAAAGAAATTGATTTTAGCTGCTATACATTCCTCCTCCCCCCTCCCACAAATGCTACGTGGATGTATAATAATACATGTGATAGTATATAGTATGCGACTCTTTTGACGTATATGCGCGTCCGACAAATACGCAACAATTTTACGTATTGCAACAATTTGATATGACATGAAACCGGAATTTCATTTTTAACGTGAAATTCGGGTGAACGCATTACTTCATGCAGCATTATATTTCAGTCGTCATAAGTATCGGTGAGATAAAACGGAAGATAATGCCAATATATTGTTGCTTTGATATTGCTGCACAAAAGAGAGATGGTTTACAGCGCGTAATAACGCGCGTCACTAAGAGCGAATAACGCGCGCGGCGCAACGAAGTTTATTCGAACGTCACGGGCGAAATTATTACATTTGCGTCATGCAGTAAATTCTTTCGACACGTGTACGTGTGCTACAAACACGTGCATTTCATGCATCATTTTATATTGCAATATTCTGACGATATGATCCGGAATTTTGTTTTCCTTCTCGTGAAATTCGAGCCAGTGCGTTAGATTTCGAAATGCATTTTAACTATTGTTCGCGATAAATAATAATACAATTGTAGTACAATCGTATTACGCAATAAGAACATGGCTATCCTGAAAAGTTAATATTTGGGATGTGATACTGACAAAGAGTTATCTCGATAATAAATGATGAATACCATTTATTATTAGCAATGCCAATTTCTAAACAATTACCCGCTGATGAATTTGATGATCGGTTTATGCAACGAGAAAACGCTCTTCAAAATCTGTGATATATCAATACTGATTGTTAATTCGACAAATAGCGCTAGAATAATAGAGATTCGTTATATGGCATGAATTCGCGATTTTGAAATACACATAAGTGTGCCCTCGTTTAATCTCGATCGCTCATTTTTTATGACAAAGTTGAAACGAAGAGCGAATCGAAATGGATTGCTTTTACGTCTGAATGTACGATAACGTAACCTTAATGAAAGATCCACTCTTCGGCATTTTGCAGGAGAAATCGGTTGATCTGGTAAAATTGTTCCGATTACTGAACGACTGAATATTGAAAAGCCTGATGCATTTTAACGTTCCAACGTATCGGTATAGTATACATGCTTGGAATTGATAGATACAATCTTGAGAGAATTGAATTTACTTAAATTTAATTCAATTAAATTGTATTCTTGAATTCCGTATCAAATTACATCAACGAGAAAAGAAAAAAAAAGTTTAATTAAACTTATATAACAAAATTAATGATGCATTTAATAGATGCTTATTGATATGTACACATTGGGCAAAATGAAATTTTGTTAAAGCGAATAAAATTTAATTTAAGCAAAGAATTGACTATACAAGTCTATGTATGAAATTGGGGATTGCTGGTATTTTTATTGCGAACGAAGGTTTGGACGTGATTTTGAAAAACGCTCTGCGAGGACGAGGCAAGAGGTTGCTCCGGAATTTACCGTCCTCCTTCTCTCTTCTTGGACCGGGAATACCCAGCCGTATCCCTGGCTGGGAATATCGGCGAACGGTAAAAGAGGAGCTTTCCGCAGGAGAATTCTCCGATACGAATGCCTGCGGGAGAAAGAGGCTGGAGAAGCGCCCGGCACCTCATTTAATTCGCAGTCAACGGTGTTAGTGTACGCGAGCTGTTCAGCGTTGGGAACACGCCGAGAAGGCAACCTGTTAGAGAGTCTGAAACATCGAAAAAGAGAGAGAGAGAGAGTGAGCTTTATCGGCCGCGCACTGATAAATTCGTTAATTTCTCGCGTGCGCGCGTAAGAGAGGGGAAAAAGAGAGAGAGATATCCACGATCGATGGGATTGATTCGTGATAAATTCGAAGGGTGTAACGTTGTTTACGTCGACGAAACTGATCGATATTTTTTTCGATGTCCTTCTTTTTACCTTCTTTCTTTCCTTTCTTCTTTCCTTTCTTCGTTCCTTCTTTCGTCGTTGTCAAAATCCGACAACGATTCCGTTAATCCATTACGCCTAGTGTTGTGGCATTTGGTAGAACGCGATGTATGTTGCTCTTGATGAAATTAAATTACTTGATGATTGACTAGGTATAATGAAAGTAATAAAGAGCAGTTGTAAGATTGATTATCTCGCTATTGGGTTTGCTCGCATATTTTCCGAAACTGTTGAAATTATTTTTCAATTTAAATTTAAATCTGAAATATAAAGTAATAGAAATTAAATTAGATATAAATTAAACTATGGCCCAATTATTGACAGTGTCCCAAATACCGAAAATCCAATGTTAAATGCTTTTTTTAATTGAAAGGTTCTTTTACTTTTACTGAAATGTTATAACAATAAGTAGATTTTTTAAGAAGTCAAGTAAAATTAATACATAATTACGTAATATTATATAATGTTTATATTTAAAAAAAAAAGTTTAAGATCGAATTTCTAGTATTTGGGACAATCAGTAATTCAATTATTTGTCCTACAATTAATAAAACAAAATACAAAGCAAATATTTTATATCGTTTTAACAATAATGTTTATCTTAAAAGCAAAGAGAGTTCAATTTAATCAATAGCAATACTGTGCAAAATACGTGATATTTAATATATTTAAATTAAATACGTTTCACATATTAAAATTTCGTTTTAATAATTTCCTTCTGTAATAAACATGTCAAATATTAAAATTCAATGCTTTCTTATATTGTTTGATTGAATTCAAATTTAGTATTGCATTTCGATCAAACAATATTAGAAGGTACCGAATTTTGATCTGTGACACGTTTATTACAAACGAGAATTATTAAAATGAAATTTTAATATGAAAGTTATTAATTATTATATTTATGTTAATAATTCATATTAAATTAATATTTTATTTTAATAATATTTTATTAATTATCAATTATTGATATGAAAAATTACTTCAGTTACACTTAGAATTACGATGTTCAAGCAATTTTAAATCTGCGAATTTAATTAAAAATGTATGATTATAACAAATAGTAAATAGTTGCACTGTTAATAAGAATACCTTTTGTTCTTTAAACAAGAATCTATTCGTTTTCCAAGACAATTCTAGTTTTTTTGGGAAGAACCTTATGAGCAGAATATCTAAAATCGATGCACAAGACAACTGCAAGATATTTTTAAGTTTTATGAAATATCTTAAAAATTTCTTATGTGTCGATTTTAGATAATATGCTGTCTAGCAATATAAGTCTTCAAAAACATCGCTTAGGAGTTAGAGTTTCTAAGCTCATTGTTAGTATCAGGTATCAGTCCCGACGTGTGTATTCAACGTGTCATGCTCTTATTTCTAGCGACGGGAGTTGCATGCACTTTTTAGGATTCACCTCCGCGTCCGCGTCGCGTCGCGTCGACTCGTGCGCCAATTATATCCGGTTCATCGAGAGTAATTCCGGCCGCAGCC
>QKQZ01015954.1:1261-11623 GCA_003595255.1 Solenopsis fugax | reverse complement strand
CAATAAGATCCAGCTATGACCGTAAATAGGCAATCTAACTTTACCAACATTCAATTTAAATTTAACTTAAGTTTGCTTATGACCCGTTAGTTACAACACGTGAAGGGCCTAGTTTAGATTCGACTTTTTCTCCAAGATAATTACACTTAAGTTTGCCCATATAGAGCCAAATTTGGTCTCGACTTTTCTCTGAAAATAGTTTAATGTACGATTTTTCAGTGATAGCCCATATAAAGTCTTTTATAATTGTTTAAAAGTATTTAATATATTAATGAAAATTACTACTTTTGTTGATTTATTAGAGAAACCATTACTTAGCAGAGTTTATTAAAATTTAAATTGGGCATTAATATACCGTTTGATTTTGGCCCAACTTCTCTTACACATATGAGTTCTAAAATAGGCCCAGACTAGAATTTTAAATTTTATATACTGACTTAAGTTTGAAAAGCAATGTGGGTCCTAGAGACAAAAGTGTGACAATCTAAAATTGGGCCAAAATGGGCGTCCTTAACTTGAGCCTCAAAGACGGTAAAGAAAGTTAACTTGGCCCCGATTATAACCTAGGAAGAATTTCCACATGGAATGCAAAAAGAAATTTTACAATGGAATAATTTTAACTTTTGAGATTTTTATTGAATCATAATTGTCATCACGATATACATTTTTCGTTAAGGTAGGTTTTTTTTTAAGGAGTTTAATTGCCAACAAATACCGATTACATTATTTACTTTTAGAAGCACGAATTTGATGTGTCTATTTCATTTAGGTATAAGATAGCTTTCGTTGAAATTTATTAATAGATGAAACAATTGTTACTGATTCCCTAACACAGATGATAGAAGCTGATTTGTTCGCGTTGAATTTACAGCAGCGCCATTAGTTCACTAAATCCATTGAGATAGTTTTACTACCCGTGTCACGTCATGCCACCTCATCTTATTATCGTACGATGCATCCAACTCGGCTTGTCGTCCGGGTTCGACGATTCGTGATGCTTCCACGAGCCTCGCCGGATATAACGTTCATATCCTGAAGTTCAGCACGCAAGGCGAACCGCGATGCAAGTACAGCCGAGCAGACTCATTGTAACGTATGGTGCGTGCGGAGAGAGAAGCAGATAGAGGACGGGGTGGAAGGGGGAGGGGAATGAGCTTTACGTAGCTGCACGCACGGGCACCTCGAGTTGTGCCCGAAGGTGGTATCCACACGGATACGTCGCGGATCGCCCACCGACGAAGGGACACGAGAGCGAAACGACGGGGCTCATGGATCCACGATATCCGAGTGGCAGGCCCGCGGCAGACCGTGCTGAACTAACTTCCCCGGGCAACGGGGCAACCTCCGCCGGCCGCCCTCTTTCTCTTTCTCGCCCCGCGTGTGCGGGTACCGCACACGCATCACGCCAACACGCCACGCCACGCCACGCCACGCTATGCCCGTGCCACGATCAGCTGGAAACCCGGAAGGTTTCTTGGCACTCCTGACCCAGTGAACAAGACACCTTTGCATGTGCCCGCTCGTTTAACTTCACCCCCTCTCGCTCGATGGTATCTCAAACTTTGGTGATTGTGAACGTCGACGTGAGGAGCTTTGTCCGTGTCCTCAAAAAACTGACCGTTGCTGATAGCATTCAGAAAATCCAAAAACGAAACCCTCGGGAGTTGATGAAGCGATGAAGGGCGATATATGGGAGATCTTATTGATGTTAATGGTATAAAAAAATTATAGTAATGGAGGGGGAGTCTCTGACACAGGTAGAAGCTTATTCAGTCATGTAATGTTTCTCAGATCAAATGTGCCACTCCACCTTTCTATCGCGAATAATCTGTAATCTAATAATTACGTAATCTCGCGGAACGCAAGATGAAGTTCAAGATACGCGTCCCACATATAAAATATGACGAGTACGAAATGATATTCGTGCATCTCCGCGGATTCCTAGATTCGTCGGTCCGATAATAGCTTATCGATTTGTCCATTAGCCGCCGTCATTTCACGATTCTAACAATTTATCGCGGCGCACGTAATGCCGACGGACTCGTGATACAGTTCGATAACAAAGGCACTACGTTTCTTTGCACTCCTGACCGAACGAGCCAGGATACCGTCGCGCATGTCGCACGTTTACATTACGTTCACTTGGCATCCGTGGTCGATGGCGAGCCTGGGGAATGCGCCGCGAGCGATGAATCGCAATCATCGCGATGCCCTAAGTTTATGTTGATCGCCGATTCGAGGATTATTGCGATATACGGTGGAACTGAGTTTGATTCATGAGCATGTAGCGCGCGATTTTGAAACGCGGGGGCATAAAGAGATTTCCTTAGCGCGTTAATTGATAATGATGTATCTACTACACGCGCGTGAGCAACATCTTTCCGACAATCAGCACATTACGTATATTACGGGTATTTCGACACAAGTCGATTTTTGTCTATGCTGTAATATTAATAGATATATAAACATAATAAATAAAGTTTTTAAATTTTCAAATTAAATAAAACTTGGAAATTACATATATAACCACATATATATATATATATATATATATATATACACAAAAGAACAATATTTTTTAAATGAAAAGTTAATTATTTATGTATTACTTAAGAAGCTTCCATTTTTCTTTCTAATAGCAAAATGGCAACGAATTGCTCATATGTATTAAATTATACAATAATTGTACAACAATTAAGAAAAATGGAAGCTTCTTGAATAATATTCGTTAATTAACTTTATTAAAAAAATGTTTTTCTTGTTAATAAAGATCGATTGCCAGTGTGCAATTAACTTATCACAAAACGAAATTTCTTTAAATGTGATAGCATTATTTATATATTTAAATATAGCGTATCATACTTATAACTTGAGTTTTTGTTACTTACAATGGATGGGTTAATTATGAGTTGATGTAACTAAACTTTTTAATAACTAGGGACGAACTATGGCAATGCATTTCATAATAATAATGACTAGTGAAAGCGCATTGTGCGCAATATCCGAGACATTGAAACGCTCAGAAAAGCGTACATAGAAGTACACTGTAGCTCTCGGTACGTGCATGAGAAAAAAACATAATAATCCACGACGTGCATGAAATTATCACTGTACTGACAGCCAGTTTTCCTTTCATTGTTGTTATAAGCAGGAAATGCAATATTCCGCTATTATTATTATTATACAATGTTTACTTTATATTTTCTTATACTGAAACTTGTAAAGTTTCATCAGTCTAAGACAAATCTAATTTTTAATCTTTAATACAAATGTAGTAGGTCAACGAAATATAAGAGAAATACCATTAGGAAATGTAATGTTTTTTTTTAGATTAATTCTTAAGAACTTGGTGTAATGCGTAAATTTTTCTATCTCTAACACTTTTTAATTAGAGCTATGTAATTCATATTTCAATATGAATAATAGCATCCAATAAATATAATCAAATGCAATCGCTGTATTTTAAAGCTGCGTTATGAGATTTCGTATATCTCGGTATAATGGACTTTTTTTATGACGCACGGTTAATGCTACTTAAAGACATGATTTCTCGCTACGTTTCGGCCCGACATCGTGGAACTGATCTGAAAAAATTCTGCGAACGTTTATCGACGCGACGGCCGGCCCAATTATGTCCAGCCAGGCCGAGCTGTGGACCCGATCCCGAAAAGATCGCGTACGAACAAAACCGCGCACGTCCGTGACCTCTGATCGTGGAACTAATTCAAAGTACGCGTATCATGACGGCATCACGGCGCATTAAATGCGCCGTGTGAAGTCACCGGTTGATCGATGGCGTTATTAGTCAGTGGGACCGTCGGGCGTCACAAAAGGAGCCCTTCCTTTAAATAATCGGACGGTTCTCTTGACGAGCGATTAAAAAGTTCCGTCCCGCCGGACGTTCCGAGATTGATGTCGGCACGTTGCGCGAAGAATCAAGAATATTGTCTTTCCCTCTCGAAATCGTAATGTCTTCGACGAAAGAGACGCGGCGCGCGTTCTCTCGCTCTCCGATTATAGCGAAATATTAATCGTGATTCTGGCACGTATATCGAATAATTCTTTGATGAATTTTTTAAAGTTTCTTCAGTATTTCTGAGATATCGATAGATAATATATTGCCAAGATAATTTCAATTAATTATTATAAATGATTTTACAATACACATAGTCGAAACTATGTTTTATAATAAGACAAATATTGACTTTGTTAGAAATATTAAAAATATTAGCTCCATTACAAACTAACTAAAATAAGCACTAATTATTTAAATTATCTAAATATGATAGTAAAAAAACAATTGAAAATTAAATGGTTTATATCGTTACACAATTATTTTGATATCTGCAAATTGTCATACATACAAGCCCCTCTGCAGACGTGCGACACTTTTGCAGAACAAATTATCTACATCTTGAATCTACTGTTATCTCAGTGTTGTAATATCGTCGCACAGCGGGCGAATGTCGTTCCAATTATTCTTACACCATCCGGAATCGCGGACTCGACTACAGTATCGCGAGGAATGGCGTGCAGGGACACACGAAATTATTTCCCGACGTTAGATCTTGATCGCGGGATTTTGACTTACTGTAGCGACGATCTGGAATTATTAACACACCGTACCAGTGCAGCTGACTGAGATTGCATGCGTAAAATAGATGTAGTATCGAGTTTTTACAATTGCTGACGTATTCAGGATAATTAGTCGAGATCGAAAGATTGCATTTCTTTAAGAAGCGATATTTATGATTGTGAATCATAATTTATTCATGCAACTCGCTACAAAATAAGCCAAGCAAAAATCTATTAAGGTGTCTATTAAGACCGTTTTATTTTGCTCTAAATAGAGAATTTCTAGTATTAAAAAAAAATGTTTTATTGATTTTTAGGTAACAACAAAAATTTATCGCTACTTTTTGTATCTGTTAATATATTGTTTGTCATATATAGAATTTACAGCAACATTTTGGGATTTCTTCTAGGTTTTATTGCCAATTATATAATCAAATTTTATAAGAATGAGTGACTTTAACATGAATAGACATCACAGAAAAAATTTCTTTCTTTCTAAATTTCACAAACAGTTTAGACATAAATTATGTCTCTGCTATTTAGATTGGTTAAGTACCAAACATATGTGATATCACAATATTTGCTAATCATTTTATCTACCTTACTTGCAAAACTATTTTTTTAAGTAAGGCCTATTATAGTCCAATTGTTTAAATAATTTTTCATTAAAATTAATTTTTCTAATGGAATAATATTAACTCACATTATTTTCTAAGAATTTCATTTCGTTTCCAATCTCTTATAAACGACATCATTTTTTTTTCAACTTCCTGTAGTTTTCACACTTGTGCGTGTTAAAGAAAATCTTGGATTAGCCAAGAATGCTTTCCAACGGAGTATCCCTTTATTTCAGAAATACTTCATATGTTCTCTGTCGTTTCTCTCCGTTTCTTCGATCACACCTTTCCCCTTGCGTCAATCATACGTGAGTGGATTATAGCGCATTCCCCTCGGTACGATCGCGCTGATAATCTCGCCGGTTCTCACGGACGGGTACAATTATACCGGCGATCGGAATTAAATGTAGAAAACGCAAACATATCGTTTTCAGTCCTCGCAGCAACTCTGCAGAGCGAGCGGCGGAGCACTCGCAAAGAAGAGAGAAAGAGAAAGAGAGAAAGAGAAAGAGAGAAAGAGAAAGAGAGAGAGAAAGGGAGAGAAGGAAGCAGACACGACACCGGCAGGGGAGTTCGAGGGAGGACAGAGTGTGGCAGGGGGCACAAGTGGCACAACATGATGGTGAAATGGGGGAGGCGAATGACTGGTGTCGGTTACACGGGCTGGCACTGCAGCTCTCCGTACTTCCTAGCTAAGCTACCCTTGCGGTTACCTGCGGATGCAGCCCCTTCTCGCCCCCTTATCGACTACGCCGCGAAACGGCGTATTTATACTTCTATACGTTCGTCATTTGACCGTACACGACTGTCGTTAGAGACGCTAATCACCATCGGCCTAATCGGAGCCCGCTATTACGCCATTGCGCCGTTTGCCCGGTAATGCATCGGGGTTTAGCCGGTTAATTATCGTTAGCACGGTCAGGGTTTATGTAATTGGCATACGATACATTGCTACTCGTGATTACGCGCGGTTCGCGTTTGTACCTTGGAATTAGGGCTAAATAGCATGCCCTCTGTTCGCTATGATTCGACCTCGTTGAACAGCGGGTTTCTGTGTCGAGATTGAAAATCTCGATCATCGTTCGACAGGTGATAACCTTGTAAGTCGCGGAGCTTCTTAAGTGCAGGCGGACAGTTGTCAAGTGAGTAAAGACGGGATGTGTGTATGTGCGTGTGCGCGCAAGTGATTTTGACGTATTAGAAGCTCTAAAAGTGGCGTGAAGCAAGTAGCGAGCAAATTACATTGTCTTCTACTTCTCGCATGTTTATAGAAAGATATGATGCTCTCAAGTATGAATAATCTCGAACTCGTCGACTCGGGTAAAAGAGGGTCAGTCTGCTGACTCGCTAAAGCGTAGACTTGGCGCGAGTCGCGACCGCGCCTCTTGATCCTCAAGTGTGAATATCTTATTACCTTACAAAGAGGAAACTACACTGAGAGAAATGTTTAGTAAAATCAACCAAAGTTTGGTTGAATAGTGATCAAATGAATTTTATAGTGATAGTTACTATAAAATATATAGTTGTTTTGACCAAACAATTTGTAACCTTAACCAAATAATTATTTTCGTACAACAAATTACAAAAAGTTTTGTCAAATGTAACTAAGTTTTTGGTACCAGTAACTATAAAATTCATTTGATCACTATTCTACCAAACGATTTCTCTCAGTGTATACAGACGAATAAACTCTCTAGCGGTTTAGAGCTCAAACTGTTACATGTTTGATTAATATCCTCTGAAGAACTTCAAATGTAATTTTCCGAATAGTTTGCGTCTTACGCCGTCTGCCGTCTATATACTTTTTTTTCTAGATATACGCGAACAATTAATAATTGATGTCGTACCCCGCGTATGGGGAATATCTCGCAGGGGGCACCCGTTTACATATGTTTTATCCGTCACGGGCGAACGAAGATTACGCATTCCGGGCCGGTTCCTGGCGCCGCGCAAAAGCAAAGGTACCTGGGGTAATTTCAGCGATAGTGTCTGTTAGAACAAAGGCCTGGGAATTAATTAGTAGGCGCGTATATGGCTGAGCCCCCTAGAGGGCGCAGCATATGGTGCGATCACATCATCGCATCAGCGGCGCACCACCTGGCCCTCCCTTTCACCTCTGCCTCTGTCTTTCGCCTGTATCTGCGTAGGGTCGAAACCATGTCTAGATGGACAAACCAACGGTCAGACAAAAAGACTACGAGCGAATCGACAGGGGTTGCCCCCGTCCGCGTCGCGCCGCGCCGCGCCGTGCCGACCGGCCTTTCCATCCCGACGTTCAGTTCACGAGCCGTGGAAAACGTATTAGTTGCGTAGCAGGATGAATTCTTGGATTTTTTCGATTGCCCGTAATTACGGTCATCTAGGTATATATCACAGACGGCTGAGTCTCTCTGTCTTGCGTACGAGCTTTATTAATTTCTTTATCGTTAAAAAATGATGAAGTAATAGATGTAAATCCACTAATGCTGTGATCTTTATTTGATGCGCAGCAATACAAAGCGGATTAACAGTAAATTGTCGAATATGAGAAATGAACCGCTTACACAGAAAAAAAATTAGTATCAAATGAATTTATTATTTTATATATAAACAAGAATATAAAATTTTCTTGGAAGAATTTATAATCTTAAACAGACAATTTGCTTACATGAAGAACATTTTTCTCTTCATATAAGCAAATTATGTCTGTTCAAGATTATAATTTCTTCCAAGAAGATTTTATATACTTGTTTATATATGAAACAATGAATCTTGATTTAATACTAATTTTTTTTCTGTGTACGATTCTCGAACGACTGATGGACACTTTATAATAGTGTTATAATTACGAATGTTTTATTGTCTTGTTATAAGCTTCCTAAATATATACGAAAATGATTTTATTTTTTAAACGCTTAATTCAACGTAATGTAACCTTGCAAAAATGGAAAGGACAATCAGGACAATTCACGTACGCTTTGTCACAATTGCAATGCATGTATATTTTTATTATATGAAACAAAATCAGTTTGTATTTTTGTGAGTAGCATGATGAAGAACCGAGCGCGAGAAACGTGCGTTAAATGTGGGTTGTGTTACGTTTCCATGTAACACACGAACAAGCGGCTGCCAGAGGTTCTTGATACGAGAACTTTTAATTACACCTTCCGATGTTCTTTCCTGTTGACCGAGTCGCGGATGACAGGTGCGATTCAAGCGGATCGTATAAAATACCGATTTCAAACTATTTACCTATTTCTAGTTAAAACTGACGTTACTAATCCAGTCGCGGTGAATATATTAAGTACAATCTACCCTCGTTTTTCCATAACTAAACTCCACATGCCGTAATTACATGAATATTAATGTTTACACTTACATTTTAACTAACATCTGCCAATTTGCGCGATTACTTTTATTTTGACTTATTTCAAGTGTTCATTGATTAGCAATTTCGCATCCGTGAAAGACACATCACAGATTGTTTAATATTTCTGAAACGAGTATTTGATTATGCGAACTTAAAATCATATATTTAATTATTTATAATTTATTATTATCGCGATATTTTATCAAGCAATTTACTATTAAAATTAAACTTACACACGATTCTATTGTTTTATTATCTGAAGAAGATTGTTGCATCGCTAATTACACTGAGCAATAAAAAATCAATCCTTTTTTGCTTTAAGGTGTAACAAGTGATTTCTTATGTATTCTTGACTGCTAAACACTAAATCTGAGTGTGAAATGTTTCTATCTTTTCAGAATTTTAAGAAATCTACTATTAAAGTTGTTAAAAACAATTTTAGCTTAAAGCAAATTTTGTGTTGTGAACAACACAAATACTGTAGTGTTATCAAGGCATTGAGATAGGTGAAATTATAGAAGCTGGACTGGATGGAAAGACGTACGTTAAAGAAACCGAAGCACTTTGAAAACGTCCGTTCTTAGCGTCGTGTTCTCCATCGCGTTAAATCTCTCGGATTAGCCTCGCCGGGTTATTCTTCCAACGATCTCGTGGATACCGTAAATGGACGAGGATACATCAGTGACCGGGAGCGAGTCGAGAAAACGCGGTATCGATTACCATCCCCCGGCGTGACGTTGTGGCAAATCACCGGATATCAAGCTGAGGTATGATGATTGTTGATACCGGCAAAACGCAACGAGTCCGCTAATATTCCATCGCTTCTACCGCCGCCACCGCCACCGCCGCCTTTCACCTCCACCGCGGGAACGGACGGGAACTCCGTCATCATCGTCGTCGTCGTCGCCGGCGTGCCGCGAATTAAAGCGACTCGCGGCAAGAAAATCCGCGACGAATGTCGGAGTAATTCCGTAAGCGTGGCACTCAATGTCGGCGAAAAAAAAGATGAAGAAGTAAATAAAAACTCGCGCTCGTCTTGTTGTTGCTCCCTTCGCCAAGGGAGATGTATTACTTCGCGCTGAGAGAGCCAGTTGAGACCGCTGTTCACGGTTCACGGTTTCTTACGGATGATATGATTTGTTTTATATATTACATTCTCCTATCACATAACGTAAGAAGTGAATTATCTGTATCGATATAAAAGAATTAATATATTTAGAACGATAGGGCGTGCTTATTTTCTCTTTTCTTTTTGTCTTCTATCTCTTTTGTTTCATCTTCGAACGCCTGATCGAACGAAATATATTATTTCCATTTGAATTAATCGCTACTTACTTTTGTCCATCGAGCAATTCATTTGACTGTGAAGTTACCGATGTTAACGACGGAATCTCGTACAGCACAGATTATCAAAATTTTGCAAAAACATTGCAAAATATTGCTACAATGTTTCAGTAATATTGCAGCAACGATAAAATGTCCGCTTTAGAAATATTGATTACGTAATGTTGCAGCAACGTTAATACAATATTATATTGCTACAACATTACGTATTAATATTC
Organism: Solenopsis fugax; assembly: GCA_003595255.1. Lineage (NCBI taxonomy): Eukaryota > Metazoa > Arthropoda > Insecta > Hymenoptera > Formicidae > Solenopsis > Solenopsis fugax. The sequence goes on along the minus strand of QKQZ01015954.1, from coordinate 1,520 downwards.
CTGAAGTGGACATTTTACCATTTCTGCAATGTTGCTGAAACATTGCAGCAATATTTTGCAATGCTCCTTCTATGCTGCATGCTGTATGGGATGCTGTCTCGATGCGGTGCGACCTATACGCGACAGGTAGCCACATTCCGCTCGGTGCGACTCTTCGCTCCCGAGGAAGTCCGGTTACTCTAACCGTTTAGTTTGGCCCCGGTACTCCGATTTCGGCGAAAAGACCGACTCGACTCGTCGTCTCTTACGGTCGATCGAG
>QKQZ01015949.1:0-13025 GCA_003595255.1 Solenopsis fugax | reverse complement strand
TACTTATCTCCTATTTCTCCTGGCGCACAAATTTTATCTATTACACCTTGTATACCGCCGTTTAACACTTCGCGGTAACCTCACTAGTTGTAGCAATTCTCATCTCATAGTTGCGCGTTCCGAAACTCGTTCAAAAAAGTGTTGCAACCTGTTAGCTCATAACTGTACAATTGCAATGCTACAGAATTTTTCTTGAGATATTCATCGATCTACACATTACAGATTCTTGAAAATCAAGATAGCAAGTTGTTCAATATGGCAAATATCATGTGCACTCTTCTATAGAGTAGAATAATCACGAATAGAAAATAAAAAATTTATTATAGACACACAACTCGGAGAAATAATAGTAAATAATTCTGAATATTCGAAATATATTTTATTATAATAGATCCAATATGGCGAATAGATAGTACGGCATGTACAAATAGTAATAGAGTGCAGATACACGCGCTTTGTGTTCTCTGCACAGGCGCAAGTGCTTCTCAATCACGAAGCATCTGTCCGATATAGATCCCGCGCGTTAAAAATCCCGTATATCCCAAACAGGTGGAATATACAAAACATCAAGCTATACAAAGAGCTAGCAAACAAGAGCTAAGCATTTGTATTTTGCTATATTCCATCTTGTACTACTTCCTAATACATTTACGCATCGCGAAATAACCATTAAGCCTTTTACAGTTCCTGCACTAATCATTTTAAATAGGTCGTAATACATCATTGCATTACTCACTACTGAGAAATCGACGAAAGTTTCGTTAATATTAACAAAAAAAAATAATATCATAACAATAGTAACATAACAGAATAATTGCACACTAATTACTCCCACTCTTTCTTTTTTTTTTACTTTTGCGGCGTAAATACGGGAGTTAGCCTATGTGTGCGTGAGCTCTTAACGTAATAGTATTGTTATGCCCGTGATCGTGAACTCCGTGGATTTCTGTCGACGGAACAGCTGGATCACGGAGGTCGATAATAAACAATCGAGTGTCGCTCGTTAGCGACGTGTTGTTGTGTTACGGCTCCTGAGCTGTCAACGCGTGTGTATTAATATTCGATTAAACCGCAGTTCTTCTAAATAAAGAGTCTCTTCATTTCCGCGAGTGCCGCGTGCGAGTGCCTGCGACACGCGAACGTAACATTTTGGGGGCTCGTCCGATTGATCTCGGACCGGAAAGATACTGTCAGAAATACAGAAACGAGCCGTAGTTATTCCAAGAAAAGGAGTACGGATGTCGACGCCCGAGCGATTCTCTAAAGATGAGGGATTTTGCGTGTTCCAAGCGGAAATGCTCGAGCTTCGTGAAAAGAGCAGACTGCGGCAGGAAAATGAGTCCTTTACACGGCTGCGACAGGAAGTCGAGGCGAAGCGACGTCTTCACGAGCGTTTTCAACTTAGTCCTTCCGATAATATTTCCTTAATCGCGAGGAATTTTACGTCGGATGTTGAAGACGCGTTGCGTCCGTATTGTTTCGGCGTTTCATTATTTAATTTGGGAAACGGAGAGCATTAGTTTCCTTTTAGAGAGAGCGCGACTCTGATTAATGGGGAAGAAGTTCTTGTTAAGCGTATTTTGCTTATTTCTTTATCTTTTAATTTTTATTATTTTGGTTGACGCTTGGCGTGTTGTTTTCTGTTAAATCAGGATTATGTTTTGGGAATAGACATTCGATACATTTAGTTTCCATCCAATAAGTGCTACGGTTATTGTGAGAGTTTGCGTTGGAATTTCCTCTGTTTGAAACGAAAATGGTGGATAATTTTATTTTGGAAATTAATTTCTTTGGGAGATTGAATCAATATGGATCTTTGAGTCTGAATTTGATAGTGAAACTTTTGTAAAATTTTAGAATCTCTTCTTTTTAGTTTTGAGATTTCTTCTCAGTGAGGGGGAGAAGCGGTCTGGAGGGCGTTGGATTGGGATGGCACGGGCGACGCTCGGTAACCTGTGGCAGGAGCCCAAGGTAGAGCAGGAAGTCGTCGAGTCTCCCTGGAAGTCCTCGCCTGGGAGGACGGGTTCGGAGGGCCATTTTTTCCTTAGAAACAGGGAATGAGTTTTATTTCTTTTCGAGATTTCTTTTCAGAGAAGGGGAGGAGAAACGGTCTGAGGTCTTTTCCTGTAGGGCATTGGATTGGGATAGCGCGGGCGACGCTCGGTAACCCGTGGCAGGAGCCCGGAGTAGAGCAGGAAGAAGTCGTGCCTCCCTGGAAATCCTCGTTTAGGAAGACGGGTTCGGGAGGCCGTTCTTTCCTTAGAGTCTGAAAGGGAACTTCTATTCTTTTGAGATTTCTTCGTAGCGGACGAAGCTTGATTAGTCCAAAGTAAGAGTCCGGAGGAGAGCAGAAAGTCGTCATTTTGTTTGAGATTGCTGGGGACGACGCTCGGTAACCTGTAGCAGCTCAGGGTAGAGCAGGAAGTCATCGCGTTAGTTTGAATTGCGAAGGACGCTCGTTAATCCGTGGCAAGAGTTGGGGATGGAGCGGAAGAACGATGTGTTTCTCGAAAAATTCTTTCTTAAGAAATAGGGAGTTCTTGTAGTTGTAGCGTAAAATTGAGGGCATTGTGCGATAGGGATAAAATTTCGGAAATAAAAGATTTATTCTTTTTCGAGTTTTTATTGTTTAAAGATACTCGTCGGGAAATATTTTGTTTCAGTTTGGAAGCTCATTTGTGACAACTTATTTGGTGCGGAAGAAAGTTCATCTTGTGGAAGATCATCTTTTACGAAGTTACTTTGAAAGAAGACTGCCTCGCCCCGGGTTTTTGAGCCATAGTTTTCCCCGTGGGACTGAGGGCAAATGCCGAGGCAGGAGCTTGGTGAGTCTTTCGAGACGTTAGTTCCATGGTAGATACCCCCACCTTGCTCGAAGTTTTGAAGAAAGAAGATTCCTCGAGAAGATTAGTCTGAAGAGGCTTTTCTTCGAAAGAAGAAGATTTCTTCAAGAATTAAAAGCAGTGTCGTTTGGATCCCAAGAAGAGCAGCTCAGGATCTTGCAGCAGCAGCTAAAGAAGAAGAGCAGAAACGCTCAGTTGGGTCCTGGAGACGACAAGACTTTTTTGGTTGTCGGGACGACAACTTCTAAGGAGGGGGGCAGTGTTCTGCTCGTGACCGTGAACTCCGTGGATTTCACGGTCACGAGCAGAACACTGCCCCGTCGACGGAACAGCTGGATCATGAAGGTCGATAATAAACAATCGAGTATTGTTAGCGACGTGTTGTTGTTGTGTTACGGCTCTTGAGCTGTCAACGCGTGTGTTTCCGCTGTGTGTATTAATATTCGATTAAACCGCAGTTCTTCTAAATAAAGAGTCTTTTTATTTCCGCGAGTGCCGTGTGCGAGTGCCTGCGACGCACGAACGTAACAGTATATAGAAATTTATTGTTACTTAAATCATATGTATACAATCATAGGATGTATTGTAAATTGTATGCATGTATCAGTCGCGTTCAATCGGTAAAATTGACGACGCCAACCAACAATACCTCAATATAAAATCATAGATTCACACCACGTTATGAATCAGGCTGTGATTTCGTATGTTAATACTTTCTAATTTTGCAGTTTTTTTTGTTGTTAATATAATAGTATAATAGTATAATACCCTGGTAAAAGTTTCGAATAAGAATTTAATACAAACTTTTACTAACCGTTCCGAAATCTGTGTCCGTTTTAAATCGAAATCATCGAAACCAAATTTGTAACCCTTTTCAATCCGTTCATTAACTCCAAGTTCTATCCGATTGAATCCGTAATACAAACAGGAAATTATTTTCAATCTGTGCATCCTTTACAATTTTAATTCGAATGAATCTGAAACAGTCATTCAATCCTTCTTAATCCTTAAGTCCAATCCGAATGAATCAGAGGCTTATTCAAATAACTTCAATCCTTCTCAATCTGTGAGTCCAATCCAAACGAATCCGAGGCTCGCTCGAACAAGATTTTCCATCCTTCTTAAGGCTCCTGTCTATTTGCCGCGGCCATATTGAAGTCGTGACGTCAGAAGCGTGAAATTGCGTGAAATGACACATAATTTTGTCAGATTGTCCTACGAATGTCCCATTTGTAGATAAAGCCAATTTGGATAAAACAGACTAATCAGATGGCTTTAAAACACTTATAAAAATGGGTCTCCACTATCCTTTTTCCGCCTAACACAGTCAGTATATAGTCGCAAAAGGCTCGTAAAGTCAAACCTATTCAGATAGGAAAACATGCGGTTTGATAGCTACTGAAAAGAGGGAAAAATATGCTTTTACGTACAAAATTCGAAGATGTANTAGTCGTGGCTCATAAAGTCAGGCCTATTCAGGTAGGAAAACATGAGATTTGATAGCTACTGAAAAGATGAACTTCATAAATACGAGACAAGTCACATTTTCACAATTAAGCACTTAATAACGAAATGGCATGTAGGACAAAATTTTGTCGTCAACACGTCGCTTTTCATTGTTCTATTAGTTCTAATTTTGTTCGCGACGGAATGTCGCTACCGTCAACGCGGAGTTCTCGGCTGAGGCGCCAGGAACCTTAATCCGTGTGGTTTCTCGAGGTTCAATCGGAATGAATCCGAAACAAACTTTCGAACTTTTTCAATCCGTGCATCCAATCCGAATGATTCAAAAGCTCATCCGGAGAAACTTTCATCCTTCTCAATCCGTGAGTTCAATCCAAACGAATCCGAGACTCGTCCAGACAAGGTTTTCAATCCCTCTTACATACATACATACGTACATACGTACATACGTACATACATACATACATACATATATATATTCTGGAATTATTCGGATTGAAAGCACATAAGGTTTTTCTGAATCACCCTTATATACATATATATACATACATATATATGTATATACAGAATGATTCAGAAAAACCTTATGTCTTTGAAGAGACATATTCCTGAGGTTATTCTGAAACAACTTTTCCTTTGGCAAAAATGTATCCGAAGCTTACAATTTTCACATAGGAACGTGAGATGTCTTTGTGCTACTTTTCCACGATCGTGAAATTCATCTAAGTTGCAACAGTAAAAATGTCGAATCTGTACAAGATAAGTGACAGAGAGACAGAGAGAGAGAGAGAGAGAGGTGTGAATGTGTTTGTGTATGTGTGTGTGCGCGCGCGTATGCGTGTGTGTTTTATGCTTTTATGTAATAGAATAATTCTCATTGTCAGACGGCTGATCGCAAAGGGTGCCCCGCGTAAGCGCCCGCGTCGGACGGTGAATTGCGCCGCCTGTTTACCATGTCTACACGGCCCGTAATTCGCTAACTTTATCCTGTTATAATTCAAAAAGTAAGCGTCGGACAAAATTTTCGTATAGGAATAATCGTCTCAGAATTTACCCAAGAACACGTCTTTACAAAGTCACCTGGGTCATTCTGAATCACCCTATATATATACATATATGTGATTTTATACATATATATGTTTATATAAATAATATGTTTTAATTATACATGTTTTATCTTTTCGATAACATACATTGATCTGATGTATCAGTTATATATACGTATTAGCACGTGTTCACAGATCATCACGAGGGATCAGTTCGCAGCAGTCGCAGAGGTCAAGCATCGTTCGCCGCGTTTACGACTTGGATGGGTGACCGCTTAGAAATTTCGGAAAAAAGTTCCCGAGAAAAATTCCTTTCTCGAGAACTTTTTTTCGTTGCGAAAAATGTTTTTTAAAATGTAAAAATATTGGTTTGTTTATTGGGATTATGTAATGATATAAAATACCTATTTTTATCAGGCATCCGGTTTAGACCGGATTTAGTCGGACTGGAATTTTTCCGCCAATTTTAGCAGATTACGACAGATTCAATCGGATGCGATTCTTTTTCGTGGATTCACTCGGTATAAGACTCGTTCGGGTACAGATTTCGGACTAAAATGGATTCTGACAGTTAAAAATTTTTCTATCCGAATCTTTCGTATACTTTCACCAGGGTAGCACACAAAAGGATTTTATATTCAATTCATTCCTATGCCTATTAACGAGTCAAAATTTATTGATTTTTCATTTATTCATCTCTCTTAAATTTAGGAAGTTACAAGAATTTAAAGAGCCTCCTAGGCCAATATTCATAGTCGATTCTTTTTAAGGCTGTCTTAAGTACCATTTTAAGATGTCATTAACCAATCAGAAAGCCGTATTGGCATCTTAAAACATTGCTTAAGACGATCTTGAAATAAGAATCGACTATGAATACCAGCTCTAGAAGGCTCCTATGCATTTTTCTGCTTTAAATTCTTGTAACTCAGGTTCTAATTACAAATTTCAAAATATCGCAATTTGGTATTTAGAGGTAAAAAAGTTGCTCTTTCTAAAAATCTAGTCGGCGATAGAATGGGATATCCAGAAAAATAAGATTTAACACAGAAAGATTGCAGAAATATTTCATTGCAAAATTAGAACATTGCAAAAACATCACAAAATGTTATCGCAAAATTTTTGCAAAATTACAATATTATTGCATCAACATTAAAATGTCCGCTCTCAGTAACACTGCAATTCATTATAGTAATCTTACAATGTACAATTACATTTCAATAATCTTACAATTTAATATATTTGTAATAATTTAGTGTTCAAGCAGCAATTATTGCTGCTATTGCTCGCAATTATATAATTAGTTGTGTCGGTCTATATTCTTTTATTAAAGAAGGGGGTATTATTGCTACTGTGGGCATTACAACTCCTATTATCTCCGTTATTAGGTAAACAAATTCTTTGTTTATGGAATTATTCGTTTAGTAGTACGCCGTTTTTTAGTGCCGCTAATATGCCAATTCACAATAGCTGACAATTGTTATAATGCATTATTACTTTTGAGCATGTTCAGAATCGGAGTAATTATCAATTTCAAGTAATCTCGTCGCTTAAACTTCTTGTCAGCAACTGTTAATTCAAGTGTTAGTGTGTTTAAAGAAAATCCATAAAATCACATTGTTAATCATTCAAGTAAATCTTCTGTTAATTTATTATCTTCTGTTAACTAATCAATTTAATTTGTCATTATAATAATTATATTTAAATTCTACATTAAGTACTGCAAGAACATCCGATACTCATTACACGTTCCAATACGGGTGATCGGTATCCTTCAAACAAAAGTCCCGTTAAATCAACATAAACATTTGTTTCTTCTATTATCTCGACGCAAGTCGGAAGTTGAGATCATCAAAAATTAAAGTTGCAACAAATATTAAATGAGTTGCAACGAATTTTTGCAATATTCTTATCTTTTTTTATATTCTTTTTTCCAATATTCTTTATTTTTTTCAGTATTCTGCGATAATCACATCTTTTTATTCGTGTCGAATATTCGTTGACATTCAACTATTCGGTTCATGACTTTGCCGAATATTCGGTATTCGTTAAGTGTCGAATAATACTATTCGTTGCATCTCTACCTTCTATTTTTATTTTTAAAATTATTATTTTGTTTTCTTAAAAACATTGCCAAAAAGTAAAACATCGAATAGTTGCCAAATATTCGTTGCAACTCTATCAAAAATAGTTATCTGTTTCAGTGAGACCTCTCGTCCGTTTGAATTTATGTGCTCTCAAGACAATAGAGAAAAATCGTCAAATAATCACAGCTCACCTAAACAATCTCTTCCCAGATTTGCTCTGTCGAAAATTACGAACCGGGAAACAAATTACTGTTTGACCGAATCAACAACGAGATCGTGTCTGTAAGAACAATTGCGCAAAGCGAATCATAAACCATCGGGAATGTCGAGCAGACAATTTAAGAAAGTAACATGCGATCGCAGTGCTAAAATCGTCTCGAGTTAAAATTAAAAAGACTATTTGTGACTGGAAACTACGCGTAAAACTGTAACTTAAAACAGTCGAACGAGTATAAACCATAGTGATGTAAAACTTTTATGATATTAAACATTAAAATTATATATTTTTAAACGTTGTGTATTCTGTTCACTCGCATTAATTCCTACTCCCGGTATCTCTTAATTCAGCGATCAGCTATTCATGTGATTGGTGTCTGTCTTACTCAATATCTCTCACTCAGTGCCGTCGCTCTCTGTCGCGTTAACAGTGAATCCGCATAACCGATCCGTGCTATCTCACTCACGCTATCTCTAAGCGGAGCCGGCTTCTACGTTTAGGTGCATATTCATGCATTCTCGAACAGAGCACTTCGAAACATTTTCAAAGTGCATTTTAGCATTTACTTACACATATTTTCTCATTGTTTTTAAACTTAAGCGTTATCACATGAATGTATGTACATACACTGTCGAATGTTTATTTCTTATTTAACTTTTTATTCGGCTGTACACATTTCGAGTTATGCAAAATTAAACAATAATATCGGATTTTGTTGATATGGTTTTTAAACGAAATTTTCATATCGAAATATTTCTTCAATAAATTGATTATCACTCTAAAGGGTTGTGCTTAGAAATATTAGAGAGAGATATCATTTTACTTTGTTTAACATTAAACAAAAAATTAGAGATATTTTATCCTTGTTTACCATAAAATATAGTTACATTTTTATAAATCACGTCCTAAGTAATAAATATTTCATTACTTTAAGTCTAGAATCTTTTAAACAACACTTTTACAAACATAATCGGTCAAGTTTCAATATAAAATTGATTATTAACAAAGAATGTCATATATGACAGCTTGCATCTCATAAATAATAAATATTGTGTAATACTATGATATATTCTATCTGCAATATTTTTACGAAATTGTTGTCTATAAAACATTTTTTCGAATAATAGAAAATTTTTATCACTATTATTTTAATCTTGTTATTGCAAAAAAGAGGCTCCTTTGATGGAAAAAAATTCTACCAAATTTTACACAAATTTTGTAGAATTTTTGTTACAAGAAATGCTACAAAAATGTTACAAAAAAATGCTAGAATTGAAACACTTCTCTTAATCTTAATAATTAAATACACGATATAAGTATCTAATTATTAAGATTTCTACGAAAAATATTTTTACGAAAAAGAAAAATAAATTGAAATAAGAAAGTCTTGTACAGTCAAGCTGGATCTTAGTACTTTTTATAAATTTTACTTGTGTTTTTATATACCTTCTTTCAAATTCAACTGACTACGCGCCGAATTACTTTTCCGGTCATAACGCAGCTATAAGTTAGACATGAACAGGTAATATCACATTTATTAAATTAGAAATAATTTAATAATTAGCGATGCTAACTTGCATCTTGATGTTAGACCCCTTATACCCCCTGAAAAAACTGTAAAGAATTTATTACGAAAAATATCACCTCAGCCAGGGTTCGAACCTGGAACCTTTCGAATCTCCGGTCAGGGCACTTCGACCACTGAGGCCTCAATTTGTATGTATTACATTAATCGGTCGAATATCTCCAAGAAAAATAAACATTTTTACGAATTTCTATTTTTAGTACAATTTTATACGTTTTCAGAGAATTTTTTCCATCAGAATAAGCTACATAGAAATGTGTAGATCCTTGTAGTTTGATCGAAAAATTAGTTCCATAGAAAAATTAGTAGAAGTTGCAAAAATAACGTACAAAAATTTAGTAAAGTAAATACTTTAATTCTATAACATTCTTATAGATTTTTAAAACTTGTGTAGATTCTGTCCAGAATTTTTTTCCGTCAAGATCCTTTTTCACCTGTACCACTTATTAAGATTAAGAGAAGTGTTCCATTTCCAGCATGGATTGTAATGTGCCAGAGCGCGCGAAAGATTTAGTTCCTACAATTGATAAACTTAACTTAGCACTTGTAATTGGTAAACTGTAATCGTTTATAATTTGAAAAGTAATATAAATTCGACATTTTTATATTAGGATTTTCGTCTCTAAATTATTTGAAGATTATACGTCTTTAAGAGGAAATGTTATAGAGATGGAACACTCTGTATATAATTTTTTTCTTTCAGATATCTTATCCCATCTCTGACTAGATTTTCGAAAAGAACAACTCTTTTTACCTCTAACAAGAGAACGGTCAGAACTGTCTCTCACCGATTTTGATGAGCTTCGGATATATTGTAAAATATTAAAAAATATTAGATTCATATTTTTTTATTTACTTATCTCGAGATTAAGGGGTTGAAACATCTCCTTGAAAATAATGGATTTTTTCGTTTTTAGCGAATATCTTTGAAACTATGAGATATATGAAAAAATGTTTCATACAAAAATGATAATGTTAGATTCTCGAAATTGTCAAATTTGAAATGTATAGGGCTAATGAGAGTAACCGCGCGGTTGTTGGTGCGCAAACAAAATCTTTTTATTCAAAATTTTCCAGTGAACGTTTCGGTCCCACTTCGGGCCATCCTCAGCATAACAATAATTTTCTAGATAATAATGTCCTTAACATGAGGAATATCTCAATAATTCCAAGATGTTTCGTTGGCACATGGTTGAATAGACCAGTGACAACCAATAGAATAAAAAGATTCTAAATTTAAGAAATGTTTGATGTTAGATTATCTCAGAAAAAAACGAGAAAAACATTGAGGACTCACCGATCGATGCCATGGACAGGTACACAAAACAAAAATCTTCAAAAGCCATTACGTAGTCGGACTAATAAAATAATTAAATAAACTCATGATATGATATATAAGCGACTACTCTGAACGGTTAACGATTTGTCACTGACATGTCACTCGATCACAGAGAAACTCGAAATCAATAACATAAGACGTACCAAGAATACATAAATAAATAGATACGGAGTATGTCAAGTTCTTACGTATACAAATGAAGTCGTTACAAAAATACAAATTAAAGCTCAAAATAAATTATTTAAAATGGAAATATAATGTTCGTGGTGTAAAAATTCCGTGTCAGATTGTAAATTTAAACCATTATTGTGAACCGTATAACGACCCGTTTTTATCACGCTCGGACGTAGCTCGTCGGGATTTACCAGGGCACGATTCGGGTCCTGAGAGAACTAGACGTTGTGTACGAGTTGACAAAATAAACAGTTTATTCAAAAGAAACGGTGCGAGTATGTACAGTGCGGTAACAGGTTGTTATTTCGATAATCTAACGCAAAGCAAATACAATGATAACGGCTACCGACCGCGGTAAACAAAACAGATACGCGGAAAAGATACGGTTCGGTAGCAGTAATTCGGGGCGTGCTAATCCTACGGATCATCCACCAGAATCTTAAAGCTACGAATTTATAATCAACGGAGCGGTATCGGTATAATTATGTGCGCAAATGTTACGCCGGTAGCGGTCGCGATGCGTAAATGCATCGAATCCGGCCGGAAGGGCGGGCGACGGAGAACGTGCCCGTTGTCTCGGCGTCCGCGAGAATTCTCGACGACGTCCCGCGGCGTTCGCGGAATCGTGTCTCGGCGCGGCCTATTGTCTGTGATCAGCTGATCGTTCTATTCTCAGCGCGGCACGTGTTCGAGCTCGAGCGCGTTGCTAGGAGAGCGGACGCGCGGCAGAGAGAGACGCAGTACGCGGTCTACGCGGCCGTGTCGCTTAATAGCGAATTGCGCGAATCCGAGTGTCGAGGAAACACCGCTTAGACCAAGTACACTTGGTGGAGGTAAAGACACTTTACCCCGCTTCATGTAAGCGGTATTCTCGGGACACAGTTGCTAGGATGTCGGCGGACAAGTACGCTTGCTAGAGCCTAAGCACGCTTAGGCCCAGCGTCGACGGAAAAGACGGGCACCAGAAGTCGCAGAGTACGCTCGGCAGAGGCAAAGCACGCTTTACCCCGGGGCTACCTGCTGGAGGCTGCTTCGGAAATGACTAGAAGGCGGAGTGCGTGCCAGCTAGTCGGCGAAGAAGAGCGATGCTCCTCTCCGTGCGGCCGCTTTTATACCGAAATCTCGAGTCGTCGGGGATGATCGGAGGCGTTTCGGCTCCCTTCGTAGCCAGCATCCCCGCCGCTCGAGATCGGTTACCGAACAGAGCGAATCATGCTGATCGTGCCGCGTGGCGCAACGCGCGTGCGCGGCGAGATATTCGACGCGCGGATACGTTCGTTCGGTTCGCGCGTTTTAAGACTGATTATGGGCGCGATGCGCCTCGTCTTCGCCCGGCGGATGGTCGACCGGGCGGTATCGGACGCTGGTCCATCCGCGGGAGCGTAACAAAGGTGGTTTGTTACACCCGAACAAGGACAACGTTCGAATTTATAAAAAGCATTGAGAATAGTTTGAGTAGATTGCCAATCGAGGAACAATCGTCTATTAGAACGCGCCATGCCCTTCATCACTAACCTCTCCTCATATCGTACTGATCCTATCAACAAAGATTTTGTTGACCAAGTGAAAATCACTAAAACATTTCTGAAAAATAATCCAGACATCATTATTACGAGAGCGGACAAGGGTAATGTCACGGTGGCTATGGACAGAAGAGAATATAAAGAAAAAATGGTTGCGCTTTTAAACGATCCCATGATTTATACAATGGTCAAAAAAGATCCCACAAAAGGTCTCACTAGAAAATCACGTGACTTGCTCTCGAGATGGAGGAAAAAGGGCTTTATATCCCCTCAAATGTATTATAAAGTCTTTAATAGCGATGGGGTTTTGCCGAGGGCCTATGGGTTGCCAAAAATTCATAAATCGGGGGTCCCTCTTAGAATTATTATTTCATCAGTGGACAGCTCGTTATACGGACTAGCGGCCTTTCTACATGAAATTATTTACGAAAACAGTCCGACACCTATGAGCCATGTAAATAACAGTTTTCATTTAGCCGATATCCTTTCTGGTAAACAAATTGACGAAGGCTACATTTTTATATCTCTGGACGCAATCTCACTTTTTACAAACATACCTATTGAACTAGATGCTTGACAGTATCTCTAATAGATGGCCGTTTATATCGCAAAATTGTATTATTCCAAAAGATGAATTTTTTATCGCGTTACAATTAATATTTAACTCTACGTTTTTTTCGTTTGATAGAGTTATTTATAGACAAACTTTTGGCACACCCATGGGCTCCCCGCTTTCCCCAGTAATAGCAG
>QKQZ01015938.1:0-14823 GCA_003595255.1 Solenopsis fugax | reverse complement strand
AGTTAACAAAATTTTGCGACCGTTAGTTGCTGCTTTCGATGCCGAAAATAGGTTTGTACTTAAGTTGGGGATATAGAGTGTATTTTCCAACTTTATTCGGTTGATGCATTTTCCTTTTACTAACGATAAGTAAACTGTGCCTGTACCTTTTACGTCTGTTAGTTCATTGTTTGCAAGTCTTACCTTTTGATTTGTAACTTCTTGCAAATCGACAAACTTGGAACGATCCTTACACATGTGGGATGTTGCTCCACTGTCGAAGCACCATATGTCCGTTGTTTCTAAATTTGCGCTGAATAAATTCGCAAGGATTTTATCTTGATGTGAAACATGTTTGTGCGCATCCTCATTAATGACGTAAAAGGCGTCTTCGACACATGCAGCTTCTTCATTTTTTCTTTTCCAACATTGTATAGCTTTATGTCCTCGTTTATGACAGTACGTACACTTAATATAAGGCTTAATTTCCTTATTTGGCGTCGTTTTGTAATTCTTGTCGAATTTACGTTCTTGCTTGAAGTTGGATTTATTTTTATTTGCTTGGAATGCATTTTGTTGACCTTGCGTCGAATCTTTTCCTCTTCTGGCCTGAAATTCTTCTAAAAGTTTTATTTTTAATATTTCAGGAGTAGGTAAGACGTCTCGAGCTTCTATGGCACATCTAAAATTTTCATAACTAACGGGTACACTATATAGAAGCAATATCGTTACCAAATCATCCGTGATCTCGACGTTCATTTCGTTTAATTTGTCAATGATGCCGAAAAATTTATTTAAATGTTCATCCATACCTTCTTCGTGAGACATCTTTGAGAAAATTAATTGTTTTAACAATGTGGCCTTACGCGCTGGTCCTTTAGACTGGTAAATTTCTTCGAGCTTTACCCATACATCTCGTGACGTTTGGCAATGTTTCACGTGACATAATTCTGACGGGGATATATTTAAAATGATATCGGCCTTTGCCTTTTGGTCTGCTAACTCCCACGTTGGAAGATCCTCTTCTGCTTGTGGACGAGCCTTCGTGCCGTTTACATATAACCACCGTTCGTTACGTACAAGAACTGCTTGCATTTGCATTTTCCATGTATCATAATTATTTTTGGATAAATGCTCTATTTGTGCAACGTGCATAGACATTGTAGTCGGTCGTTGATTTTACGTTCCGTGTAAAGGATAGCTTAACCTCACTTTTGTATTACAACTTGTTACGGTTGTATCTGTCTAAGGATCCGTGAAATAACGTAACGGATATACCTATTGGGACTCTGGGCCCATAACCTGTGAATTTTAACACTTTATTTTGTGCTGATATTACAAATGAAAAAGGCGTATCACAAGTTACATAAAAAGCGCGTGGCGCGAAAAACGTGAGAACGGAAAGTTAAGTATAGAGGTGAGTGCCAACACAACGAAAAATAACTAAATAACTAAAGTGTAGCGAGTGTTGCCAATCTACACTAGAAAAACACAAAAGAGCTCCAATTACAAAAACTAACATATATATTTTGTGTAAATATTTTTCTTTTTCTTAAAATATTTGTTTATGGACAACCTTAATTTTAAAAAATGTTTTTGTTTGGGTTTTCTTTTCTTAAAGTTTTTTTAAGGATCTCGTTATTTTTTAGCATATTTTTGATTAAGAAATATCTTCAGAATACGAATACCAGCAGTGTTATTCATTTGGCATTTAGCCAATTGTTTAATGCGATTGGTCAATTCTCTCTCTGTCCGAGATCTCGGACCGATTTCTAGCATTGTGTACACAAGGCTTTACACGCGGCTGTGTAAAGGATACGTTTCGAATTTACGCATTAAACGCATAAAGTATTATTTGTCCTCGTTTAACTTTCAATGAACAACAAGGAAAATTATGTCTAAACGACTGATGTGGAATTCGGAACGGACCCAAAAACTGAAGTATTGTGGGGAGGCCAAAACGATTTATTTTTCACCGGTCTTCTGCATTGCGCATACGTTAATCATATATCAGCCAATCGTAGGCTGTGGATGACCGGTGAGAGAAAATCGTCTCACAATCTCATCACAATGAAGAACCCAATCAGCGCGGCATTGAGCACATGCACGCTATCTCGCTCGTTTTAATGACATCATATGCTCTATTTTAAGTCCTGATTGGATGATTCTGATATATGGCGTCACCTGACTTGGATTGAATTGAAACCATAGACATAGGATATATAGATCAAGCTTCGAGAGGGGAGGGAGGGTCAAAAACTAAAAAGAGGTAGCATGCTTTGGACCACTATTCTGTCTTTGTCTTCTTCTGTCTTTTCTCTCTTTCTCTAACCTTACCGAGAGTTTCGTTACCTTTACTATACCCCCACCACGCATCATTAGACAAAGACAAAATAGTGGTCCAAAACATGCTATCTCTTTTTAGTTTCTGACGCATGGATTTTACCCCCATTTCTCGAATGCTCGGTCCTGTATCTATGATTAAAATTTACTGCACTCAAAAGCGTTATCGTACTTCTCTCTCTTTCGCTCTCTCTCTCTCGATCGCTCTCTCGATTAGATAACTGCATAGTGCATCTCACATAAGAATCCATTAATGACGTCACATTCTCTATTTTAAGTTCTGATTGGATGATTCTGGTATATGGCGTCATTAATCTGACTCGGGTTGAATTAAAACTTAATGCACTCAAAAGCATTATTATACTTCTCTCTCTCTCTCTCTTTCTCTTTCTTTCTCGATCGCTTTCTCGATTAAGTAGCTGCATAGTGCATAACCTCACATAAGAACCCATCTTGACAGATAGTCGCTCATCTTATGCGTTGTAAATGCGCCTTGGCGGACACTCGCGAGACTGACGATGACGAACAACTTGAAAACTGGAATCGTCGAAGTGACACTTTTCATAGACTCACTGTCGAAATCTCAGGATTGACTGAACCGATTTCATTCGGACCGGTCACAATCGAAAGCTCGTAAAAAGTTATTATAAAAGTATCATTAGAATTTTTTCTTCATTATAATGTTCGTTTCTAAGATATTTAAATCGGAAATTGGGCAAGGCGAAAACTCGAGATAAAGCTACTGCGGTAGCGCTTCGACAATACCAGTGCAGTAGTCACAAAATATTGACTCGAACTTTTTATTGAATCGAACTTTTTTATATACTTGGCGTCGCGACGCTACCGCATCGCTTGATAACTCACATAAAAATGAGCATATTGTAACAAATTTTGTTTAAAACAAAAACGCCAAATATTAAGGAATATAAGCAAATATATATAAACCTTTATTAATAACAAAAATTGTAACAATATAAAAAAAACCATAAATTTTAAAAAACGACGTTTCTTCAAAAATTTGTATTGTTGGAAAAAGATAGATAAAAGGCTTCTTAACGGGATTCTGAAGTAATGGAATTATCAACATTACAGATTCAAATTTTCTTCAAATTAATTATACAGAATTCAGTTGAAAATTAATTTTAAAACAATAATTATTTAACAATTATTTAGTGCTTAGCCCCTGGAGAGAATGATACTGTGATCAATTGACAACTGTGGCTGCAAGAATAAATATGTAGTGATTTATCTTGAGTTTAAAAACGAAAATAAAAAATAAAAATTTATTCGACATATATAATTTTTTAACTTTTTTCGTTTTAAAGTTAAAGTTGAGTCTCCTGGTATTTATTCTTATGTGTACTTTTATCACGCACAAGTTTTTCAATTCTGAAACAACCTTTAGAAGAAAATTCGTACCTGTAATGTTGATAATTCCGTCACTTTATCTTCTTAAGTATTATTCCGAAAATTAGAAACTTGGAATTTAAAAAGAAAAAAGAAAAAAGACAAAATGCCATAATCGGCATAGTCATATCTTTCAAAAACAAATGACTGGGTATTAAGCATGAACATTCGATTCATAATTATTTGACAAGATGTTTACTCATATTTTGTAAAAATAATTTCCTGAGAATTTTCGGAATTTTTTTTTAATTAGAGAATCTCTTATAAAACATTACAATAAATTTATTTTTGTGAGAGATTATCTCTAAGACTCTAGGAAGTCCGGAAGGGGAGAGTAGAGATGTTAGGAAGGAAAGAAAAGCACTCAATACCCTTGGTTGATGAACAAGAGTCTTTATTCCCGTCTTGGTACAATGGCGGGTTACGTTCGGTACATGATCAAATACCTGACTCAAAGTCGTTGAGCGCGTGGCGTGCCTTCTTCCTCGGGAAGGAGGACCGTCACGACCTCTCGCGGAGACTAAGGTCCAATCAGAGCCCTCGCATGGGCCTTTAGCCAATAGGACCTGACGTAATGCGCGCGGATGCGCATTCAATATGGCGCTGAGCAGCAGCGCCATGCAGCGTTAACGTAACTATTCCCGGTCAGTATGACCGGGAGACAGGCTGTCTCTTACAGTTCGGCCATTCTGCGGATACATTCGACCCGAATGTTATATATAAGTTCTAAAAACAAGTTACTGTATTGCATAGTTCACAGACAAAGTTACTATAATAAGATATAAAAATAATTATAAAGGAACTTTCGCACTTATGATTACTTATTATTTATTTAAATAAAAATGACTTAAACTTAAGAGATCATCGGTTTAATCCAAGGCTTCATCCTGTCTGGAGAAAGGATGGAGTTATAAGGTCTTGAAATAATATTGAAACCGGGGATATCCGTTATCACATATCTGTTTTCCTTAAGAACTTCCTTAACTAAATAAGGATCTTTATATGCCGGTTTGAGCTTCTTATCTTCACCGGGTTTTATAATGGTATCACGGACTAGAACATAGTCACCCGTTTTGTACTTTGTAGGCGTCTTATGACGTTTATCAAAATAAATTTTGTTATATTCTTTAAGTCTTTTCGTAGTATCGATTGCTAATTGACGTTGGCTATCTCTAATGCTATCACAGGAGGTTTCAGACTTAGCTATTTCCCTGAGTAATGAGACTAGCTTATTATCGACATGGTTCTTTTGGTCGTATCCCAACAGCAACTTAGCGGGTGTGGTTTTGATGAAAGTATGATATGTATTATTCATAGAGTATTGAATGACAGACAAGGAGTTCGGCCATTCTGAGGCGATTTCAACAGTCTTTTTTAATGATGACTTTAAAAAACGATTGACGCGTTCCACCAAACCATTTGCCCAAGGTGCTGCTACTGCGACCAGTGTTTGTTTAATATTACGCTTTCGAAGGAACTCTGCAAACTCAGCCGACGTAAATGCCGTATTACGGTCAGAAATAATTTCCTCTGGATTCCCAAAGGTATCAAAAATTAGAATAAATTGTTTAATTGCCTCTCGTGAGGGTATATTTTTAACCGGTAATAACCAGGTGAATCAAGTAAACGAATCAATTAAAACTAATATAAATTTTAGACCCGATTTGAATTCAGAAAGAGGTCCAAAATGATTCGTGTGTACTATTATAAATGGCTTGTCTGCCGTCGGTGTGATTTGCATTTCCCCTTCTCTACTCTGAGACGAAGTGTTTGCTAACAGACACGTAAGACAGTTGTCCACGTAATCTTTCACTTTGCGACGCATTGATGGAAACCAGTAGTAATTAATGCTGAGCCCATATAAGGTTTTTTCAGTTCCACAGTGAGCCGAGTCGTCATGATAAATCTGTAATAACTGATTTATCATGCGATCAGGTACTACAAATTTTGAACCGTCTGGACCTTTTTTGTAAATGAGTCCATCGATAAGTTGAAACTTTTCATTATCTGATTCTTCAAGTTTATGTGCTAAAGCACTTAAGTTAGCATCAGCTAACTAACGGAACTGGAGCTCTTTTTCCAAAGGCATTATCTCTATTGACGCGACAATGCAGCTTAACGCGTCAACGTGCGTCATTCGTTGATCGCTACGATGTTCAACATCAAAAGTATAGTTTTGAAGACGGAGAATCCATCTTGCAACACGAGGATTAATATTTGCTTTATTAATCGCAAAGACCAAGGCATGACAATCTGTTATCACTTTGAATTTGATACCATATAAATACACATGGAATCTTTCTATTGCTTTAACCACAGCCAACATTTCAAGTTCAAACGAGTGATACCGACTTTCGGCATCATTCGTTGCCTGACTAAAATAAGCAATGGGGGCCAATGCTCCTGATTCTTGTTTTTGTAACAAGATAGCTGCTAACGCGATTGAACTCGCGTCAGTATGTAACTGTGTTTCTTTATGATAATCATATAGTCTTAGAACAAGATATGATATTAATTCTGACTTGATTGCTTCAAATGCTTTTGTGCTTTCTTTATCAAACACAAACTTTGTATCTTTACGCAAAAGATTGTGTAATGGTTTGGCCTTTGTAGCATAGTTCGCAATAAATTTTCTAAAATAATTAGAGAGTCCAAGAAATCTTTGGAGCTCAACTACCGAAGACGGAATAGGAAAATGTTTCACTGCTGTTACGTGATGGTCACTAAGTGTGACCCCAGCTGAAGAGATTGTATATTCCAAATATTCCACAGTTTTTTTTCAAGAAATGACTTTTTCCAAGTTGATTGCAAAATCATATTGCTTAAGAAGCAGCACAGTTTTTTTAATAATTAGGTTTTCCTCGACCGTTTCAGACGATATAAGTATATCGTCTATATATATTAATATTTTATCCTCTCTTATCAGAGGTTGTAAAATAAAATTGATTCTTTTTTGGAATTCGACCGGAGCCTCACAAAAACCAAAAGGTAAACGTAAATACTCAAACTGCCCTTCAGGAGTGGCAAAAGAGAAAAATTTTGTAAAATCTCAATGTATTTTCAAAAGATGGAAACTATCCTTTAAATCAATATTAGTGAAAACCTTGTTGTTACCAATACTTGCAACTTGATTTTCAATCGATGGAAATGGAAACTTTTGTTTCATAACACTATTAAGCGGTCGCAAATCGATGCATAGACGCATTTTACCATTTTTCTTGCGCACCATGATTGCGCAAATGAGGGAGATCACTGATGATCTTCTCAAAAGAAATATTATTAAACCAAGCTCATCCCCATACTACGCGCGCGCAGTATGGGGATGAGCTTGGTTTAATAATATTTCTTTTGAGAAGATCATCAGTGATCTCCCTCATTTGCAGACGCTCTGTGTATGCAAACTTTCGAGGCGCGAACGCATAAATACTATCGTCTTTGAGCGCAATCTTCACACAATAATCATCTTCTACCTTTTGAACAGGAGTATTATTGACTTCAATCATTGTTTTTAAACGTAAATCAGTGTCTGTACCAAAATCTGTTTTGAGATTTTCAAATGTTTCAGCAGTTTCTAAAATATCTACCGAAGCGACTTCTCTAAGAAGCTTTAATTTATTAGAAGGATTATCTTGGTTAGGACTGTATACCAATGTCAAATGATTATTTGTGAGAAAATCACATCCCAATATAATTGGAATAGACCAAGTATCGTTATCTACTACTCGCAAGTCGATTGGAAATTTAACAGTTGACAATAATGATAAAGTAACTGTAGCTTTGCATAAACCAATAACATCAATATTTGAATCGCTTAATGTAGTATATCTATTAGATTCTATTTCTGAAAGTTTTGTTATGCCCAAAAAAAATTTTGTGTACTGCAGACAAAATGAATGAAACTGGGCTACCAGTATCAATAAGAGCTTTCAAATTACAAGAAATACCGTTAATATTAATAATGGTAATAATCGAATTGCTTATCTCTAGTTTAGTCGAATCTCTCTCGGCGACGAATCCAACCTGGGATGAAGAGCCTTTACTATCTTCCGACGCAGATGCCGCTTTAAGAGCTGCTGCAGCTGCAGATGATTGGGTTGACGTCTGCTTCTTCTTTCGCAGTTTGAAGCACTCAGACCTGACGTGGCCCTTGGCTTTGCAATATGCACAAACTTCCGTTGTACTTTTTGAGTCCTTTGAATAGACAATGGTCGAATCCTTAGAAGTTCGACGAACCTGATCCTCCGGATCTTCATTATATTTAACCTTGCGGAAGGCAGGTGGTGACGGACGTTTTGAAAAGACAGTATTTGAGCTCGTAATACTACGCATTCTGTCGAGGAACTTCCCGATAGTTGTAGCTCCCGTTACAGAGGCTGCGCTTCTAACGGCGAGATTGCTAATTCCGTCGATAAGATAATCGATGTTTTCGATCTGAGACAGTTGTAGCGGATGCAACAACTTGAGTTTTTGTGTCACGTATTCTTGGAAACTTTCCTTTCCAAAATTCTAGCGACGTGCGTTAACTCTTCGCCTCGCTTCCTTATAGGTGAGACGGGTACGGAAGCGTTCAATAATAGCTTCTTTAAACAGGGTCCATGAGCCGAACAATGTGCTTGAATCCTGGTCGAACCATTCTCTGGCATCCCTAGTTAGTTTTCCAGTAGAGGCCATCAACTTGATTTCCTCGTTAACACGGTGGATCTCAGCCACTTTCTCAATTTTTCGTATCCATACTTCCACATCTTCCTTCTCAGATCCAGAATACGACGGATCTGCTTTTCTAGCAAGGAGATAGCTTGCGCCGGTGGCATCGACGATAACACCGAATGCGTCTACGATGCACCAATAGTATCTACAACTGGATTAGGTGGATAGTAGACTTGAGAATCGCTGGTCGAAACGAAAGGTATTCCAGACGGTTGAGAAAACGTCGGTGCGTTGAATGAATGGCATGGCATTGTGCCGTACATAGGAGCTTTTAATATGTTAGTTAAAGAGGTACCTGGTTGAGATTGCGTTGTGTTTCCCATCATACCTGATGTCATGAGTTGCGACATCATTTGCGCAAACCATTGCTGCTGCGCGGCCTGCTGCGCTCTCATCTCCGCCATCTGCTCGGTAAGAGCGCGGAGCTGCTCGGTAGAGTCCTGCGTGACACACGCAGTGGACTGCAAAGAAGGCGAGACATCCTTTGAACTGGTGGGGACACCCGTAAACTGAGAGGTAGAAGTCTGAGCCCCTCTTTCAATTGCTGACATCAAATGGTCAATACACATGTTCCTGTCCGAAACAATGGGCAGGTCTCTCTTTTTCATCTCATTATGAATTTGCTCGAGGGTGAGCTGATCAACCTCTTCACGTCTCATGGTGACGAGACTGGAATCTTCTTTTTACTTGTTGAAACCAGTAGAAGCCGGTGGAAGCCGTTGGAAAACTTTCACAAAATGGCGGCGACAAAAACGAAGCAATGTCCGTTACAACGCGCGCGAACGCGGGAAACCACACAAAATGGCTGACGCAATCTTGCGTATCACTTGCGCACGGCGATAAATGTCCTTCGCCGAGCCGAGGCGAAAAGAATAATGAACTGTCGTCGAAAGACGGGGATACAAGTGCGAATAATTTGTCGCATACTTATATGCGAATGTACGTATGCACGTATGCGAACCGTCGTCGAGAGACGGGGAATGCACGGAAGCGCGAGTGCGTGAATGCACAACTGAACCGTCGTCGAGAGACGAGGAATGCGCGGAACGAACGCTTGCCGATTACGAGCGGCAGCGGGAAAGCCGATAAGGCACAATATCGCGAACACGAACGCTTGCCGTGTATGGCAGTGAAAAGGCATATAGGCACAATGTGAACAAACGCTAGCCGTTAACGAGCGGCAGCAAGAAGGCGTACGATTGTAGGCCGAAAAATCGTCGAATGACGAGAAACGCGGACTGAGACCTCGCGGACGCGCACCAACGCTGTATGTACAGCGGGAAGACGTATAGCCGATGCACACCACACTGGACTTAAATCGCGGGAAAAGAGACAAAGATCGTCTCAGACGTACCGAACGTCGAGTGCTGGATAGCCGTAAAGGAGGGTAATCCCACTTCTGAACTTTGAGAGATTATCTCTAGGACTCTAGGAAGTCCGGAAGAGGAGAGTAGAGGTGTCAGGAAGGAAGGAAAAGCACTCAGTACCCTTGGTTGATGAACAAGAGTCTTTATTCCCGTCTTGGTACAATGGCGGGTTATGTTCAGTACATGGTCAAATACTGACTCAAACCGTTGAGCGCGTGGTGTACCTTCTTCCTTGGGAAGGAGGACCGTCACGACCTTTCGCGGAGACTAAGGTCCAATCAGGGCCCTCGCATGGGCTTTTAGTCAATAGGCTGGACCTGACGTAATGCGCGCGGATGCGCATTCAATATGGCGCTGCAGCGCCATGTGGCGTTAACGTAACTATTGTCGGTATGACCGGGAGACTAGCTGTCTCTTACATTTTATTGTAATGTTCGTTAATCATTTGAGAAGATAGTAAAAAGAAATTAATATGAAGAAATAATGTGAAATATAAATATGGCACATAATAATCTGTCCGCAATACACGGACCTGACTCATCAGAAATACAGAATTCGAAAAGTGATTAAACATACAACGCCAATTTAAAACAATGTGTTATCATTCTTTTTTTTTATAAAAGTCCACGAGTCATAAGAGAATGTACGTGAATGCCATATTTACTGCTATCGATTTTGCATTATCAAGAAAAATGATCGAAGAAACAATTTTGTCAGAAAAAGACAGAATTTAAATTTAAAAATAAAGAGCACCAAAATTTCTCTGAATATCAATAAAATCTCATAAAAATTCATGAGTTTCAAGAATAAAATATAAATTCTCTGAAAAGTCTAAATTTTCTTAGTCGTTGCTGGTAGTAAACATTAAGTTTAAAAACTGATTAACGTTGTTGTTGTACGATATAAAATGTAACCTAATATGTACAAATCTGCCAAGAAAATTTGAACACGTTAGTTTATACTTTATGTCGTAAACTAATCTTAAAAATTATAGAAATGCTAATTGAGAAAATTGTTTGGATATGCCAAACTAGTATGTCGTTCTATACTCTGTTCACTGAGAGAAACCGAATCGATCTGCAGACATAGACAGCATAGTGGGAAGACATTACAAACCTATACAAGTCTGTGCAAGAAGAAGAGAAGAAAACTTCCCAGCAATTCTGCAGGCGGAGCCAGCACGAATCAAAGTTTTCGTCCGACCAATTCGGTTTCTCTCAGTGAATAAAGTATAGGGTTAATAATATAAAAAACATTAAATATATACTTGTGCTTTTGTAGGATGCGGACCACCCTGAAATTCTATGGTACCATATGCATCAGTGGGAAAGGGACGAGTGTTTTTTCCCGGAGACCATTGTTCACGATCCTTTTCTTTATTCTCACTAAGACTGTAACTTTGAACATCCGCTCCAGTCCCGCAATGATGGGTGTATGAATAACCACAGCAGCATCTATACAATACATTATATCATGTATAAATATATTTTTGCTGGTTATATTTTTACATTACTTAAAGAAGTTCTCCAGTCTTTTTACACAATACAAAAATTGATATTGATTAATGAAAAATATCATCAAAAACAATAAGATATAAAGACTCGTGTATGCTAACAGCAATTTACAATTTATCAGAAGATCAATAAACCGAGCATAAAGGATGGAAAGTATATATTAAAACTATTTTTACATAGAATAAAAACTTATAATATAATTTACGAAACGTTTCGGCTGTACTTAGCCTTTTTCAATCGTACAACAGTTAATACATAAATCTTCAGTAATACGCTAATTAATTCCATCAATAATTAGTTGTGCATCAGAGCTTCGAATCTTCAATCACAAATAGCCTAATCTTTGCAATCCGAACAGATACATCGCAGATATGTGAACGAACTACCGATGCTATAATATAACTCCACAAATTCCTCATTTGGAAGCGAGAAAGTGTTTGTCAGGCATCGTGTGTCAAATAAACTAGGCGCGAATTCTCAAGACGCTTTAATATCTGTGTCATTCACAATGTGATCGTCACATAGTCTAACAATTAAAAATACATAAAATTAAAAATTGAGTTAAATACCTCGTTTAATTTTTCCGCAAATATGTCAATTTCTTATAAGACTGTCACTGTATCTGAACTTCTAACCGTATGAGTTCTAGAATAAGACTGATGTGCGCTCTAATGCTAAGGTCGACGATATTGTGATAAAAGTGATGGTAATATCCCAGCCTAAATATTATGAGAAGGAGGTAACGGAAAGTTCTTTTAAAATGTCAAAATAAGCCACATCAAGTAATTCAGTGTCCCTGTTTAAATTTATGCTATTCTTTTGTTCTTTTATGTGTATAATTTCAGATATGAGTCTTTTGTAAAAGTTCTTTTCCGAGTCTAAAGTCTTTGTACGATTGAAAAAGGCTAAGTACAGCCGAAACGTTTCGTAAATTATAAGATTTTATTCTATGTAAAAATAGTTTTAATATATACTTTCCATCCTTTATGCTCGGTTTATTGACCTTCTGGTAAATTGAAAAATATCAAATTCAAAGAGTAAAAGCAAGTTTTTTAATTCATCGATTATCATTCGCATTATGCGCAAAAGAAGCTTTTAAAAAGTAAAGTTATATTTACTCCTCTGTTTATAATTAATATACAAGGTGCTCAGCGTAATAGTCCGGACGATTTTTTAGGCATTTCCAACACTTAAAAAAAATTGAAAGGTGAATATTTATCTGTTTCATTCAAACTATAACATATGCGATAAAAAAATTAAAGGAAAATTTTTTTTAATTAAAAAATTGATGTTATCTTGAATTTTTTAAATAATAACATATATAATTTTTTCTATATTTTAAAAGTCTTCAAGATAAATACTATCGAAAATGTTTTATTAAAGTTTTATTGATTTTATTGGTACAAACGTATTAAATATGTATTATGAATATCTATTATTTTTTTGCGCACCACTAACCGCGCTTGACTCGTATTTGCCTTTCTTTTACACTTGTCATATTTACTATTAATAAAGACTATGTAACTTATGTCAACAAATTTTATTGATTTAATTGATAATTAATCCTTAAATACGTTTCGAGATATGGGAGGGAGACATCCTATAAAATTTCGAACACTTGCTGTGTGAAGACGGAATGAGATAGGAGGTTCGAATTAGGGGGAAAAAAGTTTGAAATCTCTTCTTTCGATTGA
Organism: Solenopsis fugax; assembly: GCA_003595255.1. NCBI lineage: Eukaryota > Metazoa > Arthropoda > Insecta > Hymenoptera > Formicidae > Solenopsis > Solenopsis fugax. The sequence goes on along the minus strand of QKQZ01015938.1, from coordinate 1,812 downwards.
TACGATTGACCTATTTTATTGGTCAATTAAAATTCGAATGGTACGGCAGCAAAGTTTTGTTAGGGTCTGTGGAACCCCCATTGTGTGTGAGTGTAACTTTTTTGAGTAACCTTATATAAAAATTTTCCGCACAAGACACATTCAAACAGGTCCGTTCGCGTATGTTACTCACATATACTGTCTAAAGTTAAAATACTATATCGTGCTTTGAAAGAGGCTTCTGAACGGGGCCCGCGCGAAGCGGACGAGTTTTCGTCCGATCGGAAAACGTGCATCAGTTTCTCGTTGAAGTTCAGTTTCGCAAAGATTAGTGTTGTATTGTCGAGATTCCTGAGCGAAATTATTACGGTATGTATAAAGCGAGCGAGCGTGCATGCGTGTCCGTGTGTGCGTGTATGTGCGTATGTGGGTCAAGACCACACAGCAAAAATATGCCAAATATGCTCCTTTAACAGAGATTAATAAATATATTAATAAAATATATCATAAAACACATCAATTTTCAATTTTAGACACCTTGAGTTAATCATAAAAATATCTCATTCTCCTTGTTACATAAGAATACTTTTTAAAAGGAATGACAATGCCATAATTTTTTTTAAAAGTATGATTCTTTAACTTTACAAGGCCATATTGTAAAGTCCTTGAAAGTTTCTTGTTGCAAAAATATCATTCTTTTAAAAAAAGTAAATTTTTGAAAAATTTTTCATTTTTAATTAATGGTTATTCGATAATTATTGACTTTAAGGGAGGCAGCCTCAATGACCTTGGCCTTGACATATGTTGTCAAGGTCATGGCCCTGAGTAATCTCCAACAAGTTTTAGCCGTCACTCGCCCTTCGTTAAAAAGTTATCAACAAAGAAAGTTTCATAAATAAAACGAAATTTCTACCAATCTTGTTAGTACTGTTTCACATGGGTTTGCGACTTTCCACGCGAAGCGAGGTCCACCTCAACCCCCTCTGCCTCGCGTGCGAAACGAGGTCTGCAGATGTACTGTTCGCAAACCCATATGGAACAGTATATCTGTAGACCTCGTTTCGCTCGCGAGGCAGGAGGGAGGTGGGATGGACCTCGCTTCGCGTGGAAAGTCGCAAACCCATGTCAAACAGTAGGAGAGAGGGGGGTAAGATGAGGTTTGTCGATTTTTACTAATTTCTGTGATAATGCAAAAATAGCAATCTATTTTTTTTTCAGATTCACTAAAACCTTGTTTATCATCAGTAAAAATTAGAAGTTGTTAAATAAACTAGAATTTTTTTAAATTTAAATTCTTTTAGGATATGTCAATTTCGTCATCTTGCCCCCATATGCGGGTAAGATGACTTTTAATACTGAAGATGAGAAACAGTCAAATAAAGTTAAAAATGTATTCTTATAAATAAAAAAGATTTATTATAATACAATAATCTTATACTATTTTGATATTACGAGATAGTTAAAGAAAAACGTACATGGAACGAAAAATACTTATATAATCTGCAAAAATAAAATTATTAAAATTGTGACATACATTACGATATATATTACGATTAAAATTGCGTTATATGTAGTCAGAATACTGTTTGACCGAGAAAACTAATGCACAAATGCATTATCTTGCTCATACATGACATTCGTCATCTTACCCACAGTCGCCGTGTTTATTTGTTTATCAAATTTAAATCTTGCAACATGAAAATAGAAGAATATGAATACGTTATGATATACGTTTTTAGCTATACAATATTGTGATTTTCTAGAGAAAATAAGGTAATTATTAAGAAGAGCTACACCACCTCCGATTTTGACGAAATTAGGTTCATTCGACGC